>VZSC01002407.1:136581-173041 GCA_013398225.1 Steatornis caripensis | reverse complement strand
GGGGGGGGGGGGGGGGGGGTGGAATCACCAGCGTGATTACCATGGACACAGCTACCCCTTATTTATTTGTTAGGCTATTAGGGTAATGAAGAAAAGCCGTGTCTGCCCCACTGTGCAGATCTCCTTTCAGCAATACTGCCTGTGCTCCTGCTGTTACCCATGTTTGATTTTTAACCAGTAAATGCCCTGTGCTCATGTCAGTGCCATGGTTGCTACACCTCCATGTGTGGGTATTGATTGTAGACCCCAAATCAACGGTATCGGAGTGGAGCCCAGATGATTTTTAGTGGGATTTGTTCTAAGCAGGATGCGCTCTTCACTCTTCTACCCAAAGATCAGTGTTTGCTTGTGTGTAGTTGCTGCTGCTTTATTCAGGCTGGTACTGCTGCTGTTCTGGGGCGGTATTTGGTACATTAGCATTTCGTTTTTATGGATTATGCTGCTGAAAGATTGTTCTCTGTTGTATTTTTTGCTACCATGTCATGAAAAGAAACAGTATCTGTCCCAGACAGCTTCTCTACCTAGAAGGTACAGGAAGGCGAAGGCAAGGGGAGGTTTAGCTTGCTCAAGGTGACTAGCAGAGTTAGTATCTCCTGACTTCTAAAGGCTGCACCACGTTGGTTCAGCTGCACGTAAACACATACAGAAGATACGTGTGTGTCACATTAGTGTCCCAAATGACTCCCATTTCTTTTATGCTTCCCTCCTCTTGTTCAGTAAGTATACTATCTTTAAATAGTAGTTATTTTTAAAGATAGTTCTGTTCTGTAAAGCCAATATTGATTGATAATACCATAAAAAGATGTAAGTAGTGATATTTAGGCAGTCAAAACACAGCAAGTGTGCCTTCTTTGGAACACATCAGATTTTTTGGAAACAGAAACAGAAACGCACACCCGCGCTCATACCTAAGCTGTCTACAAGAAGAAACAAACAGTGCCTAATAAATTTCACATGCCCAGAAGGCTAACCTAGAAGTCGTGAAGCTAAGAATTGTATGCTCCATCTGAATATTATTTGCAGATTCCTTTTTCTTCAGTACATCAGTGATTCAGAGAGTACAAATGTAAGGATTCTTCCAAAGGAAGGTCATGTGATAAACAGGTCTCTTCTTGTGTTTTCTGTTTGTAGGGGAGGGAAAATATTTGGAGTGGGGGGGAAAGGAGAGCTCAGAGAAACTTCGAAGCACTCTGCAAATGTTGAATTACGAGTTTACTGTTTTTGCAAAGGTTGAATCTGAGGAAGAAACAGGAATGTTAAAACTTTGTGCCAGTTACATGTCCTATATTTAAGAATGTGCTCTGTGTATGTGTACTTGGGTGCATGCGTGTGTGCACAGACACTTGGGTCGCTATTAAGAGATGGCAGCAGATGTTGGTCACAGAATTTATTTATTCTGATGTGTTACTGTATACAGTGTGCTAATTTAAGTGATAAAACTACTACAGAATGCTTTGTCTCAATGGTATCCTGCAGCAGAGAGCTATACTGGTTAGTTATCTGTTCCTCTATGCTTCTTTGGTGTGTTTTCTGGTCCTTCACTAAATGCCTCTTTGGTCTGTTATAGAACAGGGCAGATGGGGATATCAACCCAGTGCTGATGATGTTTTTGTTTGTTTTGCTTTGAGCGAAGACTATATAGGTATCTCCTAAGATGGCTGAACAATCATCATGTTTTCTCCTTTTGCCGAGTCCTTTGTAGCGAGCCAGAGAGCTTCTGTTGGTCTGATCCTGAAGTCTTCAGTCCCTTCCATAATCCCATTAACTTCTGTGGAGCTATAAATGTGAATGAGCATCACAGAATTAGGCTGTACAATGTCTGTTGTTTGTGGTGCAAGTGTTAAGACAGGGTCAGCACTTTCATTTGTTAGCGTAATTTCTATCAGAGCAGAGGCTACCTGTAGGATTTTGGAAACTGTTTGCACCGTTAAGAGTGGACAAGTTTTCAGCAGAGAAGTTTTTTTGTGTGTGATTTTTTTTGCTTTGGATTTATTCAGCATTGGGAAATGCACTGGCAGCAAAGATAATATTCAGTGTTCTTTGAAAATTATTTTTAATTCAGGCCTTTAAGTTCTCAGTCATGGGTAGGTTGTTTTATTCTTTGCGCTTATTGTATAAAAGAATATGCTAGGGCTTTTATTTGCTGCTCAAGATTTCTGAAGTAGGAGCCTAACAAAAGCCTGGATTTTCAACAATGCTGGGTACCCAGGTGCTTCCCTTCACTTTTTCCTTTTCCTTGGGTGATTGGCGCTAAGTTTGTATATCTAAATAGGGATTTCTGAACCTAACCTTGGACTTCAGTATTATTTCAGCCTCTGTTCCTGTGCAGACTACACTGTGACCCTTCTGTGTGCCACAATATAAGCAGATCTTGGCCTGACTTGGTATTTGGATCAGTTGGAGGAGAGGGTTTGGGAAGGGATGATGTCGTGTCTTCACACTCAGCTAAGACAGTGCTTATCCACGCATGGCAATGAACGCAAATGTGCTACTGGAGGTGCCTTTCAAAGAAGGTGTCATTCTGATGCCATGCGTGCTTGGGTTCTTCAGCACTCCGCAGTTCTTTTTGCATGAAAACTGATCCGTGCCCAACTGCAGCTCATATAGTGATGGCCGGCCACTCTGTAATAACTCTGCTAACTAGCTGTAGTTATGCCTCATTCTCCGTGTGTGTGGTTGCTGAGTATTGCTAAAACAGACACTATATGCCATGCCCAGAGAGAAATGCTTTTTTAATACTAGAAGGGCTAATACCTTTATGTATGCCTTCTCACAGTCTCACTAAGATATCATGAAGCATGATTAAGTAATTTTGGATCCCTGCATCATAGATACTGCTCGTTGGAATGTGTTTAGAAAAACAAATAGTATTAGATGAGAATAATTAGGTAGAAAAACTGGTTTGTGATGTGCTTCTCGGATCAGACGCTTCCTATCTGAATTTGGGTGTGTGAATGCCTGTATGCTAGTCGGTATTTTATTCTCTCTCTCTTCCGTCGCTTTTACACCTGTCTAATATGTACCATGTAAACCTGGGTGCTTGGGTTTCCTACCCGTTCACAGGAAGAGGAGATGATCTGCATTGATTTTTAGGCAAGTTTGTCTCTCTAGCAGCAGAATTACAGTGTAGCACTAAATCTGTTCCTTATCTACAGATGCCAGCGTAGGCAGGCAACTCTGCCATCACTTTACAGCTGAAGGAAATGAGATGTGGAGAGGTAAAGCAATTTCTACAAGAAATTATCTTTGCTATCCATAGCCAATCTTGTAACAGTTTATTGATGTTTGCCCTCTTCATAAACAATAAAAACTTTGAAGTGAGTGGTCTTATCTTAGAAAGCAAACTGTTGCTAAAATTATTCTTTGCTAGGAAGACTACTGAAATAATTCCAGTTCCTCTTATGCTGAGAACCAAGAGAAGATCATTCAGTACTGTAACGGCTGGGGGTTTTCAGCGCCTCCGTCAAAATGGGAAAACAGGAAACAGCAGCATGCATGGAAGCGTAGTTTGCCTACAGATTTGATTTATAGCTATTCTGGTCTTTCAAAGAATCAATTATTTACATAATATGAATGAAATACCCCGAAGACCAAAAGGCTATTCTGGTTTTGAATAAACACTGCAACACTCATTCACATAAGCAGCAGAAGTTACATTTTTCCTAGAGCGGAATGAACGCAATTAGCATGAAGATGACTGTGTGGAAACGGATGCTGATAACAGAATATGAATCCGTTTTTCTTTGTTTCTATGTCTATATTGATCCTAGCATTTAAAGGTCAAAAGTAACGGTTGTTCAGTTATGCATTTTGTGAGTTTCAGCCCACTTTCCAGTGCCTACGGCGTTGCCGTTACGAGAGACGCCAGTGGTGCCCTTGGAGAAAGGCCAAGTGTAATGGTCCTCACAGTCAAATGCCTTTTATAATCATAGGCATGGTTCTTCCACATCAAGCAGGGCCAGTTAGTCACGTGAGGCCCTAAGAGAGAAAGGCCAGATTTAGGGACTGTGCGCTTGGAGTTTTGCCCAGCTACGTCAATAGCAGTAATGACACGTAAGGTCGTGTTAGCCCTCACTTAGCTGAAACCCACAGTTTAGGCGAGCTAAGAAAAACCAATGAGCCCTGCGCTGGAACAGAACCTTATTTGATATAATGTGGAATTACAACTGTTGTTATCTCAGAAATACTCAGATCAGTTCATCTGAGAGCTTATACAGCATTTAAGGTAGATAATGATATATTTACAAAACTGTGCTAGACTAGATGAATTTATAGGTGTTTATCCATTTATCATTGGTGCTATTTAAGCAAGCGATGGTACTAGATTGTACGAGGTCTTTGTTGTGGTGTGCTCTGTCTGAGCTCTCTAAATACTGTGGAAAACTGTTTGCAAGCTCTTGTTCAAGTAAGACTTGTCTTTTCAGTGGTGGTACTTGTAGCTCCCTTTTATTGGCTAATTTTGTAGAATTTTCTGGAATAAAGTGTTGCTTTTACAAATGATTATTTTTCTGAAAACTTGGGTGAAATTTATTTGCACATGAAGTACCTCTCATCCTCATGGAAAGCCATTCTTGTGTTTTGGGGATAAGCCAGTCACAAAACATAAGCTGTACTGACAAGAGCAGCCAGTCGTGCAGTGCCGAGCTCCACAAACACCTGGTGGACGATGAAGTGTGGTTGGCAGTCTTTTGCTTAACTCCAAGTTGAGATTTCTATGGTCATGATAGGAGGCAGCTGAGCCACTGCTTGGTAGGGGGGAAAAGGCCAGGAAGACGAATGTTATCTGTCGATGTCTACATTGTGCCTTGGAGGATGACGACTCAGGTCCTTGATGCTGGGTAACGCACTGGCGCCTGGTGCCTGACATCATGCTGTCCCTCACAAAGAGCCTGAATTGAGTGCGAGTTCAGGCTGCCTAAAAATGCTACAAGTCATTACATCAGGTAATGATGTGAGACGGTGGGGTATTTTCACATTATTCCCACCTCATCTCGCCCATCTGAAATCATCACTGCAAGGGTAGATGGCATGACTAGAGGCTGTACCGTGTAGAGTTTCCTCACAGTAGTGGCTGTGTCTAAGCTTTTCTCTGGGAATACCAGCAGGGTCTCTGAACGCCCATCCTGAGGGTTCCTTCCAGGAATTTAGGGGAGTCACTGCTCTAGACAACTATGAGGATACAACCTCTGTCTCCAGAGACCTTAGAAAAGATCTTTGTGTTAATTACAACGGAGTCCCCTCCGTCAGGTAGTGTGAGAGATACTGCACGTAGTAGTCTGTATATCATCTGAGAGGTACCAGTCAAGTCTTGTGTCGCAAAGAAAATGGTGATGAGTTACTGCTTAGCACCCTATACCAATATAACATGTACGTTGAGAAGAAATCTTCTTAGAAACCTGCTGGGCACAAGTCTGCAAGATTGGGAAAGAATATATCGTGTACACAAACATGTTGGGTGACACTTAAAAGCTATATATGCCCTAGAGTTAGAGCTTCAGGAAAAAATTATTAGGTATCGCAGTTTCTCCTGATGCAGTGTGACATTTGAAGGGCTAGAAATAGCACTCCGATAACACATTTTAATAGGTGCCTAGATATTTAGTTTTGTTTCTTCTCTTGAAAGATCTGGCTGTGCTGTCAGGATAGCTAGACTGAAAGCTCTTAGGCTGATTAATTATTAAAAGAACCCACTAAATATTTTACACTTTTTTATTTTTTATCTTTTTATCTTGTCTATTGATACTTTTCTTCTTCTAAGAGTTTACAACAGCAGAGGGAAAACTAATCACAATATATGCTAAGAACTTACATGGCTTCCTATAAAAGATTAAAAAAGAACGAAGATTGTGTAAATATTTGTTTCCTCACTGTACCTTTGCTTCAGTTCCTTCTCACTTTCTGTGTAGTACCTCTCCGAATCTGCTTTGTTGGGTAAGTAACCGTTTTGGGTTTTTTTTTGAGATTTGTTGTACATTTATATGGCCAGCAAATTTGTGCTCCCCTTATGCAAGACGTTGTATGAATGTAAAATAAATGCAAATCCGTGTGGCAGAAAGTTTGCTTTCTAGAAGGTGAGATGTGTCAAGCAAGGGTAGCATGGTGCTGTAAGACCAGGATAGACACACATTCATGAAGAATACATGGTTTGTGTCCTACCTCGCCATATTATTAGGCATGTTCTCTTAGCCTATCTGTAGGTTAGGAGTCTTTACAGCCAACTACACAAATATACGAAGAATCATAGAATCAGAGACGCCCAAACCTGGAAATCACATTTTCTCAAACACTGAAGACACTTGGATATGCATTTATCATCTGGAGCCCATCTTTGCTTGCTATTCTAGCATTTAGATGTTTCAAAGACCTGTACAAATTGTGTTGCAGTGCTAAAAGTGGTGCTTAGTTACACATACATGGCAGTGCTGTAATACAAACAGTGTATTATCGTTCTTGACCTTTTCTGCAGCAAGTTCAATTTTATTGCTTGGATTCAAACAGCAGTGGCACCAACTAAGATCAAAGTCCTCATAACAACAGGCGTTGTGCAAATAGGCCAGAGACAGCATTGACCCAGCACACTGTTGGGCTAAGTAAGTGAGAAGACTGGGAGTGAAGGACAGAGAGGCAATGGGTCGTAGTGCTGTTGACACGGATGGACTCTTGTGTGAGGAATGAGATGGGGGCCAGGCAGGCTGCCACCTTTTTCTTTCCTTGGCTTTGTAGCTTGGCCTTGGTATGTGATGTGGCATCATCGGACAGTTTGCATGTTTGGTAGTGAGTCCTCTTCTGCCTCAGACAGGTATGAGACAAAGCTAGCCGTAGAAGACACACAGTCTTCCTAACCTCTCTTTCATAGCAGCCCACATAGTTTTGTGAGACTCTGTGATGACTTTCATAAATAATGTGCTGCTCACTCAATCATGAGATATATTATCCAAAGAAAAAAATGCCTGAAAGTACTTAAAAAGAAAAGAAACTTAACACCATCTTCACAGAGAGAGGGCTATCTTACGGACTGTAAGACTGA
Source organism: Steatornis caripensis (assembly GCA_013398225.1). Lineage (NCBI taxonomy): Eukaryota > Metazoa > Chordata > Aves > Caprimulgiformes > Steatornithidae > Steatornis > Steatornis caripensis. Next base: position 166,014 of record VZSC01002407.1, on the reverse strand, counting down.
TACTTACGATAGAACAGATCTTCAAGCCTAGATATACTTATTAACAGTAAGTTTTTAATAAAAGTGTTCTTAAAGTATGTATCATTTATCGCTTCAGTTTGCTAGGTGGTCTCTGGAACACTGTTCTAAAAACAGCATCACTGTTTCAATCACAAGGCTGTGCTTGTTTGCTTAAACATTATTTACACTTAGAAAAATGAAACAAAGCCCTCCAAGACTGTTTCCTGTTACAATTCCTGGGTCTCTGCACCCCGTTGTATAATAAATGGCTACGAATGGGGCAAATGACTGGCCATCAGTCTTTGTGCTTATGATAGTGAGTGGGTGATTATTAGACTTAAATCATGTCGCTCATGTTTTGTTTCTAATTAGCTGAGAAATGTGATGCCTGTTGCTTTACATGGTGGTTGTGATCTTCTATAAAAACGCTAGTCTGTGTCATGGTGCTAAAACCAAACAGTAAGAACTCTAAGGAAAAGGGTTTATCAAGCAAGTAAATTAGCTGGCGATTCTTGGGCTAGAAGCCATGGAGGGACAGAAGGGAATCCTGTTACTTAGCTCTGAAGGGTGGAAAGTGGGATAGACTTAGCAGTCAGATGCTCCACATAAAATCATTCTGTTCAGTGCAGGAAATGAATGAGGCAGAGGTGTTCCTTCTCCCTGCAGCTGCCTTTAACTCATGGTACTCCTGCCAGTAAGTAATTTTCCTCAATCTACATATTTTGTATGGGTGTTTCTCTTTGGGTGGAATTTTGATGAAAAAGAACCCAGGTCTCTTGTTTTGCAATCAGGTTGCTGGCAGAAGCACCTCAACATCTCCCCTCATCTCCTCCATCTTCTCCCTTGGGGAGCAGGGTTATAGTATTAACGTCCTAATGTGTGCACTCGTAAGATTGGGAGACGGCCTCTGGAGAATCATCTATGTTGTGAGGCCTCATTAAAGAGAGGACAACAACCCTTTGCCGTCTCACAGCCTTCACTTTTGTTCTTTCTTGCTGTCTTGCTTTGTTTTTTGCTAGAGCAAACAAGCTATGAGCACACTCAGATGTGCCTTATTTGTGCCCACTGAAAACCATAGTGTCAGGCATGTGCTCATCGTGTTGACCCAAACAAATGTTCTGCTGCTGATCCTGCACTCTCTGGAGCTCAGACACGGTGTGAGCTGTGGTATTTTGTGACTCATGCTTCATCAGACTATAATGGTTAGCTGTTTTCCAGCCCTTGCCAGCACAAGGGACCAAAGATCTGATCCAGCCTTACTGGGGTTGTTGGAAACAATCTCGTTGGCTTCAGTGAACTAGATTAATCCAGAAAGCTTTTGGGCTGAGTTGTCAGGACAGGATGTTAAATAACTTCTCCCTTTTCGTTTTTAAATTTAAATAAGTTGGCCTGGAATTAATAGAGAGTGAGAGAGAACGTGGAAATCCTGCAATTGCATTTTGTAGTTCGATGTTACTTTTGAGCTACACTTTAGGCTCAACGGATGGAATAGCCCCTTACTGCCGTACCGCAGTCGGCATGGTGTGATTCACAGCAGGTGCCAAAAACTCCTGTTGTATACCACGCTGTTTGACCTGTGGTTCTCCACCCCGCTGCAGAGATTCCCTTCTGTGAAGAGATGACATTGGCAACTTGCAGAGGCCAGCCCGCAGGGGAGGCATACTCTACTAGTATTTTGCAGTACTGTAGCAGTACTAGGCCACCAGGTCTCCCACCTTTGTGATGAAGAGAAGTCTGTAGGAATTTCAGGCTGATAAGGGGCTTTAATTAAGACCCATGTGCTCTAGTACGTTCCTTGCTATGTGAGCTAAAGCAAAATCACTTAGTAGATAGCGGGTCACTGCTCAGCAATTGGATCCCATCCCAGTTACATACTCATATTAGTCAATTCTGTTAAGTTTTTTCAGGTGAAATCTAGCTGTTGAAATAAAAAAAAAAAAAGTTATGCAGGCTCATGACCTTCAAAAATATCATGCTGCTTCTCTGGCACATTAGCTAAGACAAGAATTCAGCCCCCTGGCAACAGAAGTCCTTTGTGAGCCCCAAGTCCTGAGTACAGGGACACCCCAGAGCCTCTGTTAGCCTCGTAACAGTGACTGACAAGAAATCCTGGCTGCTTGAGCTGCTGGATGTCACAGACCTCCTTTTCTTAGGTGACTCCTCAGTACCGAATTAGCCTCTGGTTGGCAGTTAGCTTCTCAGACAAAGCTTAATCCTGTGAAAAGTCTGCTTTCCTTGGCATCTTGCCAAACCATAGTCTGTTCTAGTATTAATTCAGAATTAATTAATTAATTCTGTCTCTGACATCTTAGTAAACTAAGGCCAAGTCTGAGAATGCAATTCATTTTGCATTTGGGAAGGCGCCTACTGAAATGAAGACCAGTTTGCATGAATAAGGAGCCTTGAGATCACTGTCTTTCATTATTAAGGCGCTATTAGAAGCGAGTCATTGTTACGTTACCTCCTCTTGTCATCACATAGGTTGCAGACAGAACGATAAAAATTCATCTGCAAGCTGTTGACTGCGTTCAGGGTAAATGCAAGGGAAAGCATTCACCAGCAGGCTTAACTGAGCCTGTCTCAGCACCCGTCCTTGCTTCCTTGTGACAGTATGCCCGCATTCTAGTTGACACATGCTTTGGAACAGGGCTCCATGAAGCACCTGTCATGCCTCTTGATGTGGTATCTAATAGGGGAGGTTTCTATTTCCAGCTCTGTTACTGATACAGAGCAGGGTGACGGGTAAATTACACAACATTCTTTTATGCTTCCACTCTCCCATCTATGATGTGGCTGGAGGATTTTTGCTGGCCAGTCAGTGTTGCCTTCTGCTGTACAGTAAGAACTTTGTTTTATTTGTGCTAGCGCTCAAGGTGGTTTTTGGGCAGGTGACGGATGTTCTTTCCACATCTAATATTTGAATTTGCATGAGAACATAAACTATACAGGAAGCAATGTTGATGGCTCAGTGCAAGCAGACCTCCTAGATAGATGCGTGCCAATTGTAATACCATCCACGGCAAGTAGTTAGTGAACTCGTAAGAGAAAATGTGAGCAAGAGGTCTGACCATCTCTATCTGGCACTGTGCAGGTGTACAGAGACATGAACTCTGGTGATATCCCCTCATTTTGGATATGCCATAGAGGCACAGTTCCAAGCATCTGTTGTAACCTACCCCAGAAGTGTCTGTGTTCCCTGAAGCGAGTACAGGAACTTTCACTGCATGTGGTTTGTAGGAGTGACTTTGAGTCATGACGAGTGGAAAGTTCAATAGATGTGTGAGACACCATCTTAGTGGGGGGAAAAAAAAATCATTGCTGGAGTTCACTTAGTGATCTTCACTACCATAAGCTTCCACTCTAAATACTGGAGCTTGCTACATTTTCTTTTGTTTGGTCAGTGTTTTGTGCAAGTCTGCTAGTAATGAGATTTTCAGAAGCAGTGTATGTTATCTTTAAATTCTATTTTGCTTTCCCCTCTGTGAAATGTTGAGATAAACACTTTTGCAGCCACTGAGTGGTTGTGGACCATATGTTCCTGTAAAAGCTATAATTTCCCACTGAGGGCTTCTGTTTCCCTTAAGCCATTCTGGATGTGTGCTACATGCTATAATACCCACTGACTTGAAGAGCTGCATTGTAACCCCAGCTGGGTACAGGGCTGGTGCCTGATGCTGAGACCCGAACCCAAAAGTGTAGCTGAAGTATTTGGAGCTTAGCCTGAGGCCAGATCTGAGTCTGAGGGAGAAAAATTGAGTTGTCTGCAACAGAGAACATGTGCAAAAAGTGTCCTGGCATGGTCAAGGGTAGAAGACTGTTGTTTATGCTCCCAAAACAATGGTAGCACAGGCGAACGAACTCTGAGGCAGGTACACAGTGTAATAGAGGAGCAGCTATTCACTCACTAATAATTCAGTAATCGCACATAGTTTAATTCACTAGATACTCTGGACATTAAAAGAACTAAAATAAGACTGTCACTTTCCCCAAGCCATTTTATACCCCAGACTCTCACCTTACACGTCTATACATAAAGTTAACGACTCCCATCGATCTCCCCAAGGTCTCCAACAGTTCTTATAGAAGAGCCACTGTTTCCTGAATTTCGTTCCAGACGATGCTGGGTTCACTCAGTATGCACACAGCATTCACATCCTTGGGTGTGACTTACATGCTCGAGCCCTTTCAAAGTACCTATGTAAGTTTACTCAATTTTTATTAGCATTACCAAGGATGACCAGCCTGTGACTTAAAGGGTATTTGGGTCAATCAGTTTGCATCTGGCTTCTTTTTTTAAGGGCCAACTCGGAATGAAGCAAGGATGTGGATGTGGCAGAATTAACTATGTTTTTGTTGTGGCAGCTGCTGGCATAGCATGCGTCACAGATGCGGGCTCATGTTGAGAGAGGGCTGTATGCAAAGTTCACTGCGACTATTAAAATAAGGTGGGCAGTCTCCCTGCTGGGAGTTGCGCTCTCGTGTCTGGGAGCCCCCGCTGTGGACCAGGAGACTCTTGTGCTCTGTGCTGTCCCAGCCAGAGTAAAGAGGACGGTCTTAAGCACAAGCCATGGAGAAGGAACAGGAGAATGACAAAATGTGCAGGGTTTTTCGTATTTCACTGTGGCCTTCTCTGGTCACTCCAGACAATGACTTATCCCAACTCGGAAGGCATCTACATGATTAATCCTTGGTTAACTTTTGGATGCCCAGATTAGGAAAGCTGGAACCACAGCAGCGAAGGAGCGCAAGGGAACAGCGAACAAATACAGTTAGCCAACAGAACAAGAGATTCAGCACCCATACTCCTGTCAGATGGACTCTTATGCAGCAATCGTTTTCCTTCCTTGATCTAAAAAGACCTGTCTAGATTTTAAAATGGTTTTTAATCCAAAGAAATTTAGTTCGTTATGCGAATCTTACGATAATTTGCCTTCCTGCCGCTTTAATATTTCATAAGGAAATTTAATTTTGAATCTAAAAATTATGTTTATGATATGATTGCAGAGCAGCTAACTGCCTGCTAGATGGTTGCCTCAAGCAGAGAGTTGTTAATTTCTATAACCCCCCGCATAGTTAGTGGATGCACTAAAGGAATGAAATATTTAATGTCCTTCTGGGGACTTGTGCAAGCTATCATTAAGTAATCTATAAAAGATAAAAAGTATGCTTGTGATCTATTGTCGGTTTGGGGTTTTTTTCCCCTCCGTTCTATATAAAAAAGGCCCAGAGGGTCCCTCTGTTTTCTGCCTCTGGTTTTCTTCTACATGGGAAAAGCATGTCTTGTTTCCCTTTTTTTTCCCCCCTTTTTAAAATAATTTCTTCTAGAGCGTATGCATAATTGATGATCTGCTAGAATTATCTCAGGGATATGATGAGAATGAAAGCTTACTAACTGTCCATGCAAGAGGTATTTTTATTTTGATGGTGTAGAAGTTTAAATCAAACCAACCAACTCCCCAAGATTTTGAACACCTGAATAAATATTTTGGAGAAAAGTTGTTTGCCAGAATGTAACAGCTTGGCGGAAGGAGCTTCAAGTCTACATCTAATACATCTAAAGGAAACCACAGAATAAGACAAGCGATATTTTAAATGAAAAGAGCAAGTGGCTAAAATGTCCCGAACACCTCTTCCTCTCTCTCATTTTAAACAGTTTTCAGGACTTTAGGAATTAGAAAAAGGAAGAGGGCACAGAACTGGAAAGCTCATCTTTTGTGTATTTTACCATGGAAGTTAGTGTTACATAAATTAGACTGACAAGCAAGGTATTCTTTATGGTAGTAAATATTAACGAAATATGTTGAACAAGTCTTTTTGTCTGAAATTAGCCAGGCTGCCACTGTTTGCTGTGAGTGAAAAATCTCTGAGTTGCAACTTTTTTTCCCCTCTCCAGTTGTACGGATAGCTTCCCAACTTCTGTGCCACCGAACATGGAGGAGTTTAGAAAACATCTCTTTTTGCTACTGTTGGTGATTAGTAATTACTCTGGCTTCAGGGAATCATTCCATTTCTTTGTGCAGGAGGGTTTTGTTTTTCATTTTACCAGGCCCTCATCATGCCACTGTGGCTTGCTTTATAAAAGCTGACTTTGATAAAGGCTCAGCGTTTATACGAGTGTGTGACTGGGGGCGAGGGAGAAGCATGGGGCTGAGGTGGAAGGAAGGGCCGGGAAGGCTGCTAGGCAGAATCTGTCTGGCAATACAGACCAGGGTTGTCCTCCCTTTGTAGGAAACACACCCTGTCCTTCAGTTCCAGACAGAAAACAAGCTCTAGACTCCTGCTTCTCTCTTACTTAACCCTATGTGTCTTTTTAATACTATGTATGGCTGTCTTCTGGGAAATATTTTTCAATTGCCTGAATGTAGCTGGGTCCTTTAATTGATTTGATTCCCTGAGAAGCTTAAGAGAGGTATAAAAAAAATCAGGTATTTTTTTCTTAAACTAATTCATTCATCTGAAAGCGTTCTCCATTAGATGTTGTTCGGGATTATGAAGTATTCTACCAGTGCTTTGTGATGGGCTGGTTTTGTGCTGGATTTGTGTGTCTATATACTCAGTGCCCTGCGGGATAGTGGTAACTGTTTTAACTGTGTGTTGTAAGTGCTCTGCTGCCTTTGGAGTAGCTATTGGACAGTACTGGAGAGGGATTTGTGCTTTTGGAGTAAGAACACGTGCTTGCTGTCCTTGCAGAGGACCACAAAGGACATGAGTACTGTGCTATTGGTGAAGCTACAGGTAACTCACATGATGTTTCCGTAGTTGAGAAGGTTGCACAGCCTTAGTGCAGTAAGGTGCTCCTTCTTTGCAGAAGCTGTTAGTTTATAAATACCATGGGGAATGTGTCTCTCAGTGCTTCTGTATGAGACAGCGCAACAGTGAGAAGACAACAAGCAAGAGGAAAATCACGAGTCTTTACAGCTTCAACTCTTCCCCACGTTGTTGCTGCTTTCTTTTAGGAAATGAGTGAGGTGGTGATACTTTTTTCTGGACTGGTTTACTTTAAATTCAGGCTTAAGTTCCAGACAAGATTAGAATAANAGACAACAAGCAAGAGGAAAATCACGAGTCTTTACAGCTTCAACTCTTCCCCACGTTGTTGCTGCTTTCTTTTAGGAAATGAGTGAGGTGGTGATACTTTTTTCTGGACTGGTTTACTTTAAATTCAGGCTTAAGTTCCAGGCAAGAGTAGAATAAGAGTTTTGATCTGGATTTGAGCAAAGTGCTGTCACTAGAGCTGTGTTTGATTACTCCAGTGCAACCTTTCAGGTCTATGGTTCTGATGGGCACTGACCCTAAATTGGGTAAGACAACCTTGCAAAGTTAATGTAAAAGGACAGCCATGCCTTCTCTGTGTGACATTCATCATAGCAGCATGCCTGTCTGTAAAATCTCTGTTGTTAAGAGGAAAGGAAAATATTTCAAAAGGAAAGCAGTGTTCTGAAGCAGGCCCTGGGGTGTGTACCGTGTTGCTGGGATGCTGTCAAGGCTGCTAACAAGAAAGTCTGTCCTTTCTTATGCCATGCTGTCTTTCTAGGTATTCCAAGATAGGCAGGAATTCCAGCTCTCTCTTTCCAAGAAGCGTAGGAACAGCAGAAGTGTACCGTGGGTTTAGTTCAGTTGGTTCTTCTTGGCCTTAAGGGACATAATCATCGTGAGTTTGGAATGATCACTAATTTGTATTTTCCATAGAGTACATGGAACTGCACAAGTACTGTGCATTTTTTCTGAGGGAAAATGCCTTCACTTATTTTTAGCTCCTGCTTCGAGGAACCTCAGTATTCTACACAGAAATTAAATTTTGTTCTTTCTTTTTCTGAGCCAACTCAGAGCAATGAAAGCCCTGACCTTATACACGGACAGAGTTCACATTCTGATTTTTGTCACTGATATTCTAGTGCAAGTTCAGGTGAGGCTGCGTGAGGCTCCTGTGAAAGGCCTGCGTGGAGTATGGGGAGGTTCAGTCACAATAATTTCATCCCCGTAGCAGTGCTGCTGTCATTGTAATTGCAATATGTAATTAAGGTAACATGGAGCTGTATTACTCACATGTGCCGTTTCTTCGTTAGAAATATATGATTGTATTTAAAGTCTCAGGTGACATAATCCAATACAGCCACTGATGCTTGCAGCTGAGGTAAAAATGCCAGTGTAATCACAAAGACCTTTAAGAGTTGGTTCACTGGACCGGACATCATTTCACTCTAACTTGTCTTTCAATCTAATCAGTCTGTACTAGAATTTAAATTCAGCGTTTTGTTTATGTGTTACCATGATTTCTGTCTGGAAGATTGGACACTGCTCTTTTTGTTTCCCCTCCTGAGCACCATGATGGTAAGCAGTAAAGAGCTCAGTGGCAGTGAGAGACTGTTGAATGAGCGAGGAAAGCATCTACAAAAATTCTGTGACTTTCATGTGTGGGTATCTCTACAGCTGACCCCCCATCTGAGCAGTGTGGGTGCTCTCAGAATTCCTTTTTGTCTTCCTCCTCTTTCACTAGTAACATCTGAACCAGAATCCCTCATCTGAGCATCCTTTAAGATTGTATATGTGTGGGATTTTAAAACTGAGATAAAAATTGGATGGCTGAGGCTCAGATGGTCAGATTTAAATGAGTTTATTAGTTATTGATGTTTTTCAGGCATTTAGAATGATTTGTGAGGTACTTCAGATGATTAAATATGGTCGTTTTCTCCTTTCAACCTCCCTCTTAACCTTCTTGGAAAAGGGAAGAATTATTTTTGTGACAGTACTGAGGTGTCCTGGTGCAGGATTACTATTTCTCTGGAAAGCAACAGAAGACATTTTCAGAGGAAAGCATCAAAATGTGATTTCTAAAAGCTCTGAACTAAAGAAGAAAAAAAAAAGAATTATAGTAAAGATACAAAATGTATCATTTATGAGGTTATCTGAAAAACAAAGCAAAGCCTTATCATTAAAACAAAATTCTTGAGTTGAGAGAGCCAGCTCTCCTGATTTCTGAATGTTTAGCTGTAACCCTGGTTTCAAGATTATAATCTTCTAAGATAGCCAAATTCTGCAATTTGAAGCCCAGAATCACTCATGCCACAAAAATCTTACTTTGACATTCATTGTTGTAATTCTTATGAGCTATAGTGCAAATCCTAACAGCAGGTAGTGCTCTGAATGGCTGTTACGAGGTGCAAAAATTATCCAGTAAAATTCTCCAGTAGTGATAAAACATGTGTCAGACCCAAGCTGGCGAGGGCCGTTGATTGCAATTTCTGGCTCCAAATGTCCTGCATGAAGTTTGTCCTCTGGACTGTTACAGCTGTGTTTTCTTATCCGCAGACTTAAAGTCAAAATTCCCTGTTCTGTAACTCTTGGCTGGCACGAATGTTCTTGTATGTGTTCGCTGCTATTCTGAAATTTTATCCAAAGTAATGTTTAGCAACGATTTCTTCCTGGTTTTTGCTGTTGTCCTGGCTAAACCTAGGCATTACATTTTTCCTAAATACTTGCCTATCCTGTTTTTAGCGTATAACCATCTGCTTATTTTTCTCTTTTGTCACTCTTGTGCTGATTCATTTTCAGAAGGGCTTTTCAGTCTCTTAGTCGTTATTCTGATGCATCTCAGACACAGGTTATTGATGAACAGATCCTGCCAACCATTTACATGCATGCAAGTGCTGGGCTTTGGCATAAAATGTCCGCACCTTCCTGTCAGACATGTTCTGGTGCGCTATGACGTGTGTTATGTGGTGGACTGTCACGTGTGTTTCGTTAGGTGGTAATAGAGAAAGCGTGTGGTCTAATGTTTAGAGAAGGGAGCTCTAAATCAGTGTCTCGTTGTGATACCAGCACTGCCAGAGTCTTGACTGCCATGTTGGGCAAATTCCTTCATTCCTCTGCCTCGTGGGTCCTGAACAAGAAGTGCCGTGGCAGGCAGGTGAGGCAGGCAGTGCATCGCATTTGCGTGATGTTATTCTGCCTGAACAGCGTCTCCCCAGCTCACCCGGGCTGCCTGGCACCCCTCGCTAACCCATGTTCCTGTTGATGTCCGCCCACCGTGTTACACCTTCATTAATTGACGTGTGAGATGGGGAGGAATGGTATTTATCCCACCAAACCCACCGCCACACGTGTAGCATGCGTTGAAACATGCTTTGGTAAATGTTTGTGGTGTGCGGTGGAGTCTTCAGCTACGACGTGCTGCTCCAGGACACTGTGAGGAGAGAGATGTGTCTGAGTCCTGGAGAAGGGAATTGGACGTAGGGGACAGGCGCTACTGAGGGCTGTGTTTCAGGCGCCTTTACAACTTTCAATTAGTTTATTTTGGTCCTTCCACTTCTCTGTAAATCCACATGGTTTTTCTAGCAGTTGCGTTAGACTTTATTTTCAGACGTTCAGAAGAGCTTGTGAAGTAGAACTGCAAGATGAAAGCATTATTTACAATCTGTGATTGCACTGTGTGCTGCTGATCCGACTTTTTTCTCTTGTTTCTCCCCTGTGCTCCCAGATAAAATGAGAATTGCTGTATATAGTGGCACCAGGAAGTCGCGAGGGTTAATGACTCATGCCACGGTGCTCTGAACATCACAGAGTTCTTGAAAGGGTTTTTATCTCTATGTACAGATCCTGCATTTCTGATCCAAGCTGAAGGATGCAAGCAGGTATTTTGGAAAGCATGTAGTCTGCATCTAAGTCATGCACTCCAAGAGCTTTATGTAACCGTCGTTACAAAGTTTATTGGAAAAGCAGTGGGAGGACTTCTGCCCCTGGTTAAGTTGGTCGAATAGTAGAAAGGGCAAAGCTTACCCTGTTTTCAAATGAGTGGGGCCAAAATTCTGCACACTTTGCTTGGGCCTGCTGTTGTTTGGTGAAATCTAAAATAGGTTATGAAGTGTTCGTAGTGAAAGATAAATTTGTAGGAATTGTTGCATTTGATACTTCTCCTTTTTAAGTAGAAACAATATAAAGAGCTTAATTCAGCACAGAATAAATCTCAGTTTTGTTGCACTGATTGTATAAAACTAGGCTGCTCTGCTCTACGTTTGCCTTTAAACTGTTTATATTATCTAAAATGTCATTCCAGAGAGGAGTTTGACTTAGGACTGCAGTGAAAGCCATTTTATTCCATGTATGGACCTAGGCTCCCAAAGCTATTTTAGTGAGTAGCTAGAAAATATTTTTAAGCAAGCCATAATTTCTTTTGTGTTTATGTGCATTGGCCGGTTTAATGAGGGAGCTACGCTGTTCTGCAATTCTGCTCTGGAGTGTTTCAGGGAAGAGACAGGAATTTTCAGGTGCAGGCTGGGGTTGTGTTTTTTTAAATGCTTAATTTGAAACCACATCTTGAAATCACTGTGTTCTCAGTTTAGCTACGGAGGAATGAAACCCTTCTGTGCCTAGAAGAGGCTCCGTTAAAAAAAAGACATCCCCTGTTGGTGTTAATCAACATTGCCTTTAACAGAACCAAGCCATTTTTAAACCATTGCAGGCGGTGTTTCCAGCTTTCACATCTCAGCCTTCAGAAACTCATGAATTTCTCTTGTTAGAACACAGTGGTAGGCAGATGAAGAAGATCCGCTTGTTCAGTAGTGGAATCAAAAGTCTTTAAGCTTTTATCCTTGGGACTGCATCGTGGCAGTTCTGCAGAAGCCCGATGTAAGGATATGGTATAGAATCATGCTGCTCTGGGAATGGCAGCTGGGTATTTGCTTACAGGACAGCTTCCCTTAGGGTGGATCCCCAAAGGATGGTAAGGAGAGTATATTTGTTTGACTGTATTTTCAATTTGGCATTATGCCATGCTAAATGAATAATTTTGAGTATTTGTATGTTTGAGACACCATTTGGTGCTTGTACAGAATACTCCTTGGTAATAATTGATACGATGATATCTTTTAACTTGGAGAAAATGTAGAAGTGGGGGGTGTGTGTGTGTATATATATGTGTATATATGTAAAATACTAGATATAATTAGAAATAGTAGACTTTTATACCATTGAATACTCCTTTGAAAGTGCAGAACCCGTATCTTCTCCTGCTGTAAGTAGCAAACAGTCATTCTAATATGGTTGCCCAGTTTCCACCATATATATTCTAGAATGTCCTTTATTCCTCTTACAGAGGATTTGTCTCTGGAATTAAAGGGCGAATTGCACCTCTGACAAGGCACGCAGCCTTTGCATTGACACTACCAACTGCTGTTATCCATCATTATAATCTTTGTACTTTAAGTTACCTGGAGGGAGGTTTTCAAAGGTATTTATTTGCTTAAGAGCCATTAGACTTTAAATGGGATTTCAGAGTTGCCTAAGTAAATTAGGCTCCTAATTCACACTGTAGATCTGATTAGGAGGCTGCGTGTATCTCTAGGTGCCTAAATACCTTTGTATAGCTGCCTGCTGGATACTAGGAACTAGTCTGAAAGCATCCCTGAAGGCCGCAGAACGGTACTCAGAACACGATAGTTTTCGATAGATTTTTGAAATCAGTAGCATTCAAATTAGTGAAGGGTTCTGCATTTGTTAGTGATCTTTGTCTTCCAAAGCGCTGTGAGTGAGCCTGTATTGTAGGGCTGGGCTGGCGTGGATGTGGGACTGATAGGATGCATATATAGCCTGTGCCACTTCCAGCACTGGCTGGGCTACAGTCTGGAGCCATTTCTTCTATTGATACGAATAAAGACTTACAAGAGATGTTAGCAACTGTCAGAGAAATCCATGGTACATATGTCTTCAGCCTGAACCTCAGTGTCTCCTCAGACTATTGCTGTTCCTTGGATTGCTTTCATTCAGCTTTGAGTTCTTCCAAAAGTAGGTTTGTCTTTCAGGCACATGTTCGGTAGGCAGTCCTTTCAGAACCTCTATTTGTTTCCAAAGAAATTTCTTGAAAATATTTTAAACTTACCCTTTAAACTTAGTACTTACCTTGATCTTTCTCCTAGCAGAGAAAGGAGAAAACGTGCAAAAACTTCAAAAGTTGCAGGACTGGGCCCTGTAAAACCTGAATAGGCCTTCAAAAGTTCAGTTGTGCAGCAGCATGATTTTTAGATATTGGGGGCTAATATGATCATTATCGATTTTGTACGTCTCAAGATAATTGTATCAGAGTTAAAACTCGCACAGATTATGTGGGTTGAGAATCTTATGACTTACTGAGGTATCACTTTGGGCCATATGCAATTGCCAGTGATAGGTATGTAATGTAGACATTATGTTTACTCTCATCCATTGATGGCATAATGAGTCAGGCTTTTCTGGAATTTTACGTAGTCTAAAGTGCTTGTTGCAGTCTTGAACTAAAATGGTGTAGTAGTCACCACACCAAAGTCGGGCACATGTAATGGGCAGTCTGAATAATGAATAATGCCATTTCTTTCAAGGCTGCTGCACAAGTTTGAGAGAGACTCATCTGTCTCAGATTTGTATGTGGCCATTCAACAAGGTCGTTTTAAGGTAAGCAGTGAATTGCAAGGGGAACATTTTGAGTGGTCCGTTTAGGTCTTACATCTTCTAGCATCACACCATGGCCATGTTTGTTCATTCTCTGTTAAGGCTTCTTCAAAGATGAATGAAAACTACTCCTCAGAAGCGCTGTCGAGCAGTATAATTCTTTATTTACTTTTAAATGTCAAATATTTGGTTTTCTGCTGTAACCCTTGGAAATTATTTTATTATCAAATACACCTGGAATTTACTGGGTACTGAAGAATACTGTTATTAAAAGGAGTAAAAGTAGAGAAGCCAGTGAAACCTTTGCTAACATACAACATTATGCTAGAGTAGCTCTCAGCTGTAAAGGGTGGGTCTATATACCCCAGAGCTGGACCACGTTGTAGAGCTTTGTGTGTTTGCTGCTTCCTCTGAGCTGGTGGACAAAGTCTTTTACTCTGAAGCAGCAGAGGTTCATATTTCTAAGTTAAAGTGCTCCAGCTGTGGTTTCTATGTGGATGATGTTCCTAGCACATTCGTGTATTGGGACAAAGGAGGATAATCGGTAGCATAATACCAACAAAAAGTTGTTGGTTAGCTGCAGTGATGTTGAAAGAAGCATACCATGCCATAAAATGTAAGCCCCAAATTCCAAAGAACTATTGTGTCTCAAAAACTAACTTTGAAAAGTCAAGGCAAATTCCCTTGTTTCTTTGACTGGGAATTTACAGGTGCTGAAAGGCATGAGATTGTTAATAACAGTTGGGTTCCCAAATACCTTGGACCTCTCTGAATATCCTGAGTAGAAAAAGTCAACAACACTCTTCTGAGAATGTACCATATGGAGAGCACAGAACACCCGTTTTTGAGCGGTGGTTTGCAAAAGGCTGTAAATACAGCTAGGAAAGTATTACAGTATTTGTAGTTATAATGGCATACTGCTGTCATTTCAAAATACTTAAACTCTGTAGTAAGCTGTTAAACGGAAGTCCGTTAAAGTTTTCCACTGCAGGTTCTTGAATGCGTCTGCCTCCTTTTTTGCTACAATGGGCAGTTTTGGTTGGCGTTGGCTTGCATACCAAGTACAGTTAGTTAATGAATATTTAATTGCCATTAATGCAGAGACTCTTGTTAGATAGGAAAATATATTGTACAAGAAAAGCCTCAGATCCATCCTCACACTGGAAACAGAAGTCTGAATTTTTATTGTAAGTCCAATTCTGGAAAGTTTGCTAGTTTATTCTCATTTAAGTTATCTTTGAAATGGCTTGTTGTGGAAGCTCCATGTTTACTGGGTTTTTATTGTGACCGTTATGGAGCAAAGTGGTGCTAGATAATTGAGCATGCTAAATGGAGAGGGATCACATATAATGAAAGGGTTGTGATGTCCGATTCCTAGGCTGTAAGTCTTTGAGGCAGTACATTTCATGTATTTGAACAGTGGTTTTAGGTGCTGTGATAATACAAACAATGCATCACTCATTCCAGCTTTCTTCACTGTCTAGGGACGTACGGAAATAGGAGAGGAGCCAGGTGTTAAAGGCTTAGAAATAAACATGAGCAGAAATGAAGATTGCGCAGTATTTGCAGCGAGTACAGGTGGATGAAGGGTAAACAAACTCAAACCATTAGAAATATGGATGTGCATCTTTAATGCCCAGATCCTCAAAGGAATGTGTCCTTCGAGGTGGTCTTTCTCTTCTGTGTGCTGTGGTCTAACTAGTCTGAGTCACTGCTTGACAGGCATCACATTGCCTGTGGGTAGGGATCTTGAATTAGTCCAGAGTCCTCACAAATAGGATATTCAGTGCTCAGACAAACAAAGTATTTTGGTAAATGACATTGCAGCTTGAGAACAAACTCCTGTGTGTCTGCTGGGTGAGGTGATCTGTACAGTGTAACAATCTGTCCATTTGATAGCGTGCTTCAGGTGTCCTAAATATTATGTTTTATTTGTTTGGCAGGCATTATGCTTTCCTGTTGAGAGCTCAAATGGTTCATTGACAGTAGCAATTCATGTATAACAATCTACCTTGAACAGGTTTGGGTTTTTTCATTAAACATGAACTAAAATTATTTGTTGGGCAATCAGAATGAAAAGCCATTTAGATTTAAAACACTTAAAGCAACACTGCTTTTCACACAGATTCCGTTGCGATGCTTTTCTCTTTTCAGTGCTTTTTGTAGCCCTATTCCCAGAGAGTTGAACTCACTAACAAGAGACAGGGACCGTAAGATAAGAGTCTAAAGCCTGATCAGATACCTCAGTGTGAGCTGTGGGAAATGTGTGTATGATGGAAAAAACAGCTTTTAAAAAAACCCCACCACCACCAAAAAAAGCCCTATTGTTGTGAAGATCTGTGGATATTATTCTTTGTGTAGTGCCAAGAACAAGATCCAGACTCAGGAAGTGGCATTTAACTTTATTTGTTATCTTGGAGTTTAAAGTCCGTAATCTCTTCTGTGTAGAGACAGAGCCAAGGGAAAAGAGGCCGTTTTTCTCAGTAGCTTACAGACTTCTCCAAGACCTGTTTTCCCCAGGTCATTTCATTTAACTGGTCTTTGATTACTAAGAGCAAAATGATAAACTGTCTTTTACTGCAACCTGAATGTCTACAAAGCATGGTAAGGATAAAAGGATGCTGTGTATCCTATTTCCATATACCTACATTTGGTGGATGTAGCATCTCATAGCTGGGAAGAAAAACTGAAGCTGTGTTTTAACTAGTGTACCAAACAAAGATAAAGACCCTTTTGCATCACTGGTCTGTCTGTCTGTCTGTCAGGCTTTTTGCTAGGTCTGCATAATTTATATGGGTTTTACGTGGCATGGCGAAAGATTATAAGGTCAAATTCAGATCTGCTGGTAGAATTGTCCTCGCAAGTGACCTCCAAGTTCTTGGATCTGATTCCATGGATCTGAAGAGGCGGGCAAGTTTAATTAGGCAAAGTGTTCTGTCATCCTGTCTCCTTGTAAAGAGCACTACCTGGGTGCATTTTGGGTTCCCATTGTTAATTTGAGTCTCAGCCAAAGATAACAGCCAGAATTTCTTCTCTGTGGAATGTCAGGAACTGTACCTAATGAACTAGTCAGAGCACCAGTATATGGGTACATTTCTGCCCTCAGCATTCCATCGTATTGCATCTCAGCAGTCTGTAGCAAGGTTGCTTCCATTGTACGCTGGGCTGAATATGTCTGCAAGGGATTATTCCTACCAATTTAGTGTAAATAAGCTAAATGAGCGCTAATAAAGACACTGGGCTGGCATCTCAGCTAGAGTAAATCTATCTAGTGCTGTGCGTGAGGAAATTCCGGGTTTCTCCTTCTTCCATGTAGGTATAGTTTCCTCAAGCTGGTTCATACTTTAGTTGGTCATCTTCTATGCATCGTTCTTCCAGTTTCTCTGGAACCACTCATTCAAGTTTCGATCAGTAACTGTCAGAGAGTAGTCTGTTATGTTATGACTTTCAGACAGTGAACAACAACTAGTATGTAGCCTGAGAGGCTTTAGTATGTAGGTAGCTGTGACTCAACTGAACAGGAGACAATATTTTATTATTTGTGTTACAGTAGTGCCAGTAGGACACAGTGAGGACCACCGCCTCCATTTCTCAGGCTCTAAATAAAAGTAAATGTAGTTCTTGCCCCAAAAAGCTTACAGCTCAACCAGACTTTGTAGTGCAAACACATTTTGTGTGTGGTCAAATGAAAGTATCTTTGTTTACCTGCCTAGCTGAAGAATCATGTAATCAAGTGTAAGCTTGGGGAGAATTGGAAAGCAATTTTCACTTAGCCTAAAACAATACTGCGTAATTCTTCCTCATGACATTATTGAATGGTTTCTCACACTCTTAAACTGTAGTAATGGCTGCTGCTGAACCTCAGTTTGTCTCATTGTGGCTCAGACCTCTTCCAATTCACTTATTCTCACTTTATTTGACATCTACATCCCGAGTCTAAGGCTATCTATCTGTGTCAACCGTCAACAACAAAGTTGTTCTTAAAGCAAAATGTTTTACAAGTTCAGCAGTAGTAACTCAGCAATGGAAGCTGAATGTATTGTGGGTTTGAAAAGAAAAAAAGGAAAAAACCCAACCCAAAACTCCCTCAAACAACAACTTAATTTGGAAGTCTTTCCTCATCTTGTTATCTTAGTTCAATTTGCAGTTTATTTTGAGCATACGTGTTACAGTATGTGCAGGGCCACGGGACACATAAAATTATGAGTTGAAATATGGTTGTTCTGTTCGAATCAATTTTGCACAGCATTATTCAGTGTCTCATTATGGCAAGATCATCTCATTCCAGTCGTGCATCAGATCTGTTTGACTTACACATACCACGAAATACACGTAAGTCAAACAAAATGACTTCAGGCATCAGGGCTCTAAGAACTTTCTGAGCAAGTGTAGCATTCCAGATACTTGGTGCAACAGTATACACCGAAACAAATATTGTCAGGAGATACACAGGAGAGGTATTTTTTATATATTAAATTCATGCAGCAAACCACATTGACTTCAGGGGGTTTCTTGGCAAATCACCAAACCTCTGCAATTATTTAAATACAGAGGAAAAATATTTTGTCAGAATGGCAGAATCGTAGTGTCCTAAGGGGTCAGGAAAAGCATATAAATGCTGTTTAATGTTGTGTTTTGTTCTACTGGTACAGTAGCTTCTTCATTGTCATTAAAAATTGGTTATATCCATCTAGCGAAATACTAAACATGTTTCCATAGGGAATATATTGTCCTTCTAACATCGAAGAAGCTTGTTTGGGTTTTTTGTGTTGTTTTTGTTTTGTGTTGTTTTCCTTTTTTTAATGGCATAGCTGAGTCAGTTGTGGGTTTACATCCTGTGAAAGGGCTGAAGCCTTTTTATTTGAAATATTGAACACTAAATTCCTCTTGTATTCAGATAGTCCCAAAGCAAAAGATGGGAAGATTCTGGCTCTGATGGGCTCCTGCCAAGCAAGACATAAAATAGCAGCTCAAAACCCCAAAAAACTCAAATTACCCAAATTTTACCCCATTTTGGGTAAACCCGAAATGTCACTCATCAGAGTGAACATATGACTACAAGGTGTTGGAAGAATTCCAGTGCAATATTCTTAGCAAGTCACAAATTCTCTGAAATTGAAATGTGCTTCAGAGATAGCTCAACTTTGACAAAATGCTGACAGGATCCTAACTGCCAAACACATTTCCTGTCTGGGTGCCTGTCTGGTTCCTTCGTTGTCCGTTTGCTGGCATACTTTGTCCCAGAGTCACTGCCTTGGGGAGATGCTGAGTGAACTGCTGCAGGTCCACAGCTTGCCCAGGACGAGTGCAAAGAATGGGCAAAGATTTGATACTCTTTCATTCTAAGGAACAGGAAAAAATAATTCAGGATGGGAAAATTCTCCGCGCTTAAGAATTGCGGGTTTGTGCACTGTTCCAGAGCGTGCATCGTGTGGGCAAGTAGAGGGACAACTTGAGTTGTTCCGTTGATTTAGACTTAAGCTGCTGTCACTTTGCAGAATCAGTTCTTATATTGCTGCAAGGCAGAAGATTAATGCTAGCTTTAAATTGTAGTTGGGGGTGGTGTTCAGAGGTGAAATGACTTGTCCAGGTTATTCAGAAAGCTTCCTTCCAAGGAAACTGAACTCAGGTCTTCAGCCCTCGCCACAGGGTCATCCTGCTTTGCTTTGTGAAACAGAGCCAGAATGATCTTTGGCACTGCAGCTTTCCACTGTCTTGCTGACAATAGTCTCTGTGTGTTTGGTGGTCTCTTCAGCTGCAGTGGAATTGATCATGTTGCAAAACGGAGCCACCTTCTTTACACTTGAAGGCTGACTCCAGGTGCCCGTGTGGGTGTGATGGTACAGTTTTGGGTGACGGTACGAACTGTGACTAAATAAGAAGCTGTGTCCCTGTGTTCTTCAGGGATCTTGTAACATGCCTTGGTTCAGGCACAGAATGCTCAAGGAGAGCATCTGGGTGCAGTCAGGAAAGACTTTTATTTTGTTAGCTTTTAAACTAAAAAATGGTAAGCTTAAATAACCTTTTTATTTGTTGTTATATTTCTTATTTAGCTTTAACATAGGGTGGCAAAAACAGGAAACGTCCACAGAAATTGCTGGCCTTATCTACAGTAGCGTTTCCCTTCCCTCAGCTGCACTAGCGCTCACGGCGATGATAGCTACTGGTATTTTAATTGGTGCCTAGTGTCCTCTCACTGTCAGCATGCCTGCATTACTTGGTCGTCCCAGCTGGTGGCCATGGGCCACTAGGGTTAATAGGAATGCAGGCACAGCTGGTCTGGGTCAAATCCCTGTACGCTTTAGTTTGTGAAAATTTCCGATGGCCTCCAGTACGTGGTAGAAAGGATATAGCAGTTAAAAGGTATCTTTCATTATCATAGACTAATTAGGACTGTCCTGACTTCCTGAGGGAATATGTAGTAATACCCGGTAGTTACAGAAGATTGAAACCAGGCAGGAGTTATTAGGCTGCGGAGGAGAAAATGTGCTTGCTTCTGCTCCTCTCTCCTTTAGCTCCTTCTTGTGTCTTACTGAAATGTAACCTGGATGAAAAACAAAGCTGGGGGGGGGTGTGCGTGGAAAAAGCATTCTGCATTCTTTGGAGCCTGTACACTTAGCCCCTAAAGGAGGCTAGAAGTGTTTTCACTGTGAAAGTGTGATTCCATGGCAGCCTTGCTTTTTAAAATTTAGATTTTTTTTTTTTCCTCCTCTTCTCCTTCATTTTTGTTACATTTCTCACTTGCGTTGCTGAGGCTGGTGCTATTTTGCCTGTATCTCTAGAGTGAAAACAGGCTTTGTGTTCATGAGCAGCTAATCGGAAGTGATGACAAGCCCTTGAATGGAGCACCGTTGCCCTTGTCCTCATGAAATATTTTATCCTTTCTGATATCATTGGACACGCAACTGTAATAAAGGCCAGTTTCTGCCGCTGGATATGTGTAGAAGTTGATCACTGTTATCTTTGTGCAGGAACACCTCACAGTGACATCCGTGGCTGTGCTGAACATGATTTTGTCCATTTCTTGGGAACAAGATGATGCTTGTGCATTATTAAAAGGGTCTAACAAGTTTCCCGGGGAGAGACTGTGAAGTGCAGTGTATAACAGTATTTATGTAATTAAGTCCTTGGGATTTTCATGAAAGGTACTGCTGTTTTGCAACCATAGTTTTCATTTTTCTGGCAGCCTCAGAGTAACAAGGAAACTGTGAATTGCAGAGAGTCCCTAAGCTGTTGTCTCTGACAGGAAAGGCGGACAATTTTGCTGTGTTGAAGTGATTATTAGCTGGGATCTAATCGTGATATTTACATATAATTACAAGCATTCAGTGTAATGTCATCAAGGCATCATTCCGAGAATGGAATGAGGGGTAGTAAGAAACTTTTTTTTCCCCCCTTTAGTTTTTATTTGAGAAGAGATGAAGGAGAATGAGAAAACAAGCAGCGAGAGGTGAAACAAAGTATGTGTGTTGCGTCTGACTTCACATTACATCCCTCCCACGTGGAGTTAGGTCAGATACCAGGTCAGGTACTAGGCACTCCGAGTGGACTTAGCTTCTCGAGCTTTCACTCTGCTTTTCAGCCCGGACTGCTGGCTTTCTCTGAGCTGTCTGCGATGGTTGCTACGCTGCTATCCATACCTGAGCTAGCAAAGCAAGCGGTGTCCTATGCTTGACAGTTGCAGTAATGACGGAAGGGTATATGTACCTACAACTCCCTCTTCTTTGATCTTCAGAAGTGCAATCTGCAGGAACATCGTACGTTTGCGCTGATGGAGTTGTAGCCCCTCCTGAACGCCCTGTCCCATCGTGTGGGACGTGATTTGTCCTTTCTGTAACAGAATTGACCTGAACGTAGTGCCCTTGACCTGACTTAGTTTAGCACTGTTGCAGAACAACTGAACAAAGGTCCCTCTGTCCTCCAAACCCAACCCCACCTGAAGTGTAAGTTTCTGCGGTGCCCAAAGACTAGCAAAATCATCTTCATTCTGTAGCTTGTCTCTGGTGCGGGACCTCCAGCCCTCTCCAGGGACCTGAACACAGTGTGTGTTCCTACTGTGCTGTTCTCATGACAGCAGGGTTTATATACGGGGAAACTAACACCACGTGTAACAGTCTACTTGACAGCAGATAACAGACGGTTTGCATTTGTCTCTTAGGAGAGCCTTGGCATTTTGCATCCTTACAGAAGAGTGTAAGGGAAGATGAGGGGAAGAGCTATTTGTTGGTGAACCTGGAGGGTAGTCAGGGCTCTCTGGAAATGGGTTGTGTGGACCACAGGCTGATAGAGCCAGAGCAGCCAACTTAGGAGAGTTGCTTTCAGGTAGAAGATAAAATTGAGGAGGTTTGTTTCAGTGGAGGGTGGTATAAAGTCCTAAGCAGACTTGTCCAGGGAATCTTTACAGGTCTTATGTTGTGCTTCGTACACAGTGATTACTTTATCTCATACATTTTTCAAATGCTCTGTGCAGTTCAGTCCAGGATGTTTTTCCTTCAGACCAAATTTTCAGGGAGTTCACACACCGTGTGGTGACATTGGACAGCCTAGGTCCTGTGGCTTCCAGAGAATTTCTGGAAGAGTTTCTCAAGTGAATGATTTACTATCTCTTAGCCTGTTCCTTCTCCAACAGAGCTGAAATATTCTAGTGACCTCAAAGCTAATGCACTCCATTGTCTCTGGATGGAGACAGCGACATTTTTGGCAATGTAGTTTTGAAGCACTATTCTCCCTTTAATTTCGTACATTTTTGGGATGCTTCTAGCAGAAATCGTGACCTTAGAAGCATCTGCTGGAAACGAGTCCCTCCAGACGCACTGGAGTGATGAATTTTGCTCTTCATGGCATGGTACCCCTTGTGAAGTTGAAGCAGTTTCCTGTGCGTACTTAAATGGAAAGCACGTAGTCTTCTGGTTAATTATGAACCTTTATCTGTATTGTCTTAATCAGACCACTGAAGTTCTTTTATTTATTAAACTGCCTCACAGTCTGTGGATACTGTTGTATGTCAGAAGATTTAGGAAGAAGTTTTACTGTGTCGTTTCGTATCTGAAACTTTCAAAAATTCTCATGTAGTGAAAAAAATACTTGTCTTATTTCCTTACATTATTGTAGTCTTTTCTCCCCAAGTCTCTTACTTGTACAAATACAAGCTTTCTCAGCTGAAATTCATAAGAATTCTTATTCATAAGATTCCCTAAGGTTTGTTGAAGTGACAAATAATTGGCTCTGCACTGAGGTGGACAAAAAAAGGTGTCAGTTCTTGGCATCGTTGCATTTCCATTGCGTGGGGTGAAGAGTCAAATCTGCAAATTTAAGATTTGGATCAGGTGGGCTGTACATGTGTATTGAAGATTGTTTTAGCTGAAATAATGTAAGGAATTAGACTAGGTAAAATGCCTCAGGTGTTAATGATACGGCATGTCATTCTTCATGACACTACTGTAAGTTTAGAGTAATACTATTAGAGGGAAGGTGTTGGATCCAGTGTGATGAAAATCAGAAGCTTGTGTAGTGTCTATAGCTAAGAGAAACTCAGGTATTTGAGGGTTTGAAATTCCAGTGTTGGCAAATAAAAGCAGAAAGAAGAGAAGTGAAATTATGGTATTACATTATAAACTGGCGTAACACCATTGACTTCAGAAGGTGCTCTCACTGAGCTTGTTGAGGATCTGGTCTTTTAAGCCTATATATACTCCAATTAATGTTGTTAATTTCATAAAAAGTTATCTTAATTACTTCTAAAAATGTTCTCTTCATTTTCCAGATGGTACCCTGGATATGATGGGAACTTGCCCAGTCAATTTTGCCTTCCATGGGCTGATAGCAATCTGTTTATAAAAGGTTTAAAATCCTCTCTTCCCATATTCATATTCTGCTTTGGCCTTGTTTATTCACAACTGAATGCCTCTGATTATTTTAGCTATCATGTGCTCGGTATGTGATGCTCTGCGTAGTAGGACTGGATTAAACTGGCTGTGCTGTAAAATGTTCAATGTATACTTTAGACAATGACCATTTAGCTGTCTCATTTCCGTAGCAACGTTTTAAAGATTAATCATAGAGAGTGGTGTAAGCCAAGAAAAAGATAGTTGGAATAGATCAGAAATTCAGTATTTTTCTTCACGGTGTTTTGCTTGGACTCAATATTTTGATAACTTGGTGCAGAATTCACAACAACCACAACGACTTGTTTATGTGCCTGAAATTTGGATGAGCAGTGATAGAGCAATTCTCAAATATGCAAGGCTAAATTTGCTGAGCCCATTCCTCGGTCTTTGATGAGACTACAGTAAGCAGTCAAATGCTTAATACTGGTGGCAGAAGTGGATATGTTTCCCTTGGGGGCTGGAGCGGTGGCCACTCACTTGATAAACCCCAGACAAAGGCCAGTGAGTGACAGTAGGATAGACTTCAGGCAGCTAAAGCAACGGCCTCCTTCATGTCAGAGAGATTGCTGTTGGGGTCTGCATGTAAGAAACAGCTCTTTTTTTTTTTTTCAGTTTAGCAGCATGGAGGAGAGAGGGAAGGCTTTAAAACGTCTAGGGGAAGTGTTTTGTTTTCAAGTACTCTTAAGTACAAATGTATTCTTAAAAATCTTTGCTACTGGAGTTTGATTTTTAATGGTTTTGATTGTCATATTACCAATTTTATGAGAATCATTTTGTAGCCTGATTTTTATATTAAAAATCAAGGAGTGCCCTCAATACCAACACATTATTGCCTCTGTAGGAAAATAAAACCAACTCAAACAAAAAAAAACCAAACCCCATCACCAAAAAACAAACACCCGCACCTAAAGCAACCTCCCCTGCCAACCCTGTTGCTTATATCAGAAGGACATTACATGGTCTCTGTTCCCTTCCTTCAGAGAAACAGGTACAGACACTGCCGTGGGATGCCTCTTAATGAGTCATGATTCACTCTTGCAGGTGATTTACTAATTCCTCCATAGATGTGAGAGTTGGGAATGGCTTCTGCTCTCTTTCTCTCTGAAAGAAGAGATTGTTGTGTTGTGTTTTGTTTTGTTTTTCTGACAGGCCATCAGTCAGTCTTAACTGAGTAACTGAGGGCATGAATCATGGGATCAACTAAACTTGAGAGTGAGGGCTTAGCCTGTAGTTCATACAATTTGTTTAATTACTCGTTAATGCAGCAAGGAAGGACTGGGAAAATGTTGACCTTACCTGGCGTGGATTTGACTGTATTTTGGGGAGAGACAGCATGTCACATGCATGCTGGCCGCTTATAATCTGAACACTGTGCATTTAAACCCCGAGTGAAGGAAACGTTTGGGAGGACTCTGTGGAGCTCAGTGGGGCCTGGATTGCCGGTATGCGGCTTAAGACAAATCCTTCGAAAGGGTTAGCTAGTCACTGAGCAGGGTAACAGACCTTTGCCAGGTCGTATTTCTCAACGATTATGCCTTGGCTGAGTAAAGAGGCCCTTTGAGCAAGTACCAGATTTGACAACTGAAATAGTGTTTTTCATGCTATCGGGCTCAAGCACAGACCCAAGCCCTCAAACCTGCATCCGAGAAGATGTCAGCAATCGCTCTTGTTTCCTAAATGAATGGGTTTTGTGTTCTGTGCTGTTGTAGCTCTTCAAGTATCCTCCGTAACTCCTTGGTTCCGTTTTAGTTACTTTCTTGGACTTAGTCACTTTTTCTTATTGCTTGGTCCTTTATACATCCGCATGAAGAGAATATTAAATTCTGCCACTCCGATGGGGTGTCATTTTTATGTTTAATTACACAAACTCTTTCTATATGATTATTCAGTTATTTATATTGTGATAGAGTCAACTTGTCTCAGTCGTTAATCAAGATCTACTTCTAGAATTTTCGCAAATGCCGAACAAAGAGACTGTAGCACCTGTAAAAAAGACCTTAGACCCGCCGTGATCTATCTTGCTTTTTGTGTAGAACTAATATGAAATGACTGTAAGATACAGTTCCATCAATTTTGAAAGCGGTTATAGTGCTAGCGTCTGAGTTAGAGAAGGCATAAAGTCTGTCTGCTTCATCACTTAGTTATTCAGTGCTGCAGCCGGAGATGGGGAGGCCATGTGCAATGTACTGTCCCCAGGTGACACAAAAGATTTCATTTGGCTGTCGCTGCCTCGAGCTGTCACAGGTGTTCTTCTTTCATTTACAATAGCTCCCTTAAAATATAAATGACTGCATTTATTACATCAGCTCTTTTTCCATCTTTGGAATACTCCAGCTAAAGTTACATTACACATAACAAATGTTTTTGCTCCCTTGAGAATTAGTTTAATTACTGATGTGGGTGGGTAAAGGATCTATCATGCCTGATACGTTAATTTTACTATGTTTTAATGAAGAGGTCAAGTGTGAAAGGCTGCCAAATACCTCCCACTTAAAGATGCTAAATAGCATGGTGGGGGATAGAAGGCACTGATACGATGAGGGTTTTACTGTCTGTAGGAGTATCACCTTTCCTGCTGCATCTCATTACAACGAGGCTGGCATCTGGAAGTACATGCCAACTTTTACTCGCTCATTATGTTTTCTAACCTTAAAGGCTTTTTCTGTCCAGAGTCTTTGAAGCACCCAAACAGCATGTCTCTCCTTTCAAAGGAGATTTCCGTTAGAAATGTCAGGACCGCGTCATCTTGCCCAGCGTGGTTGAAGAACAGGGCTGCGACTATCCAGGAGGGAGGATGTGGGATGCGTGTTCACCAGAGGGCAACAGGTGCTACCATCTCTGAACACCCAGTTGTTTCCTCCTTATGTCTCACTGTGAGTGCGAGCAGATTCCTGTCAGCATTTAATTTGTAAGTCTTGTTTCTAGCTAACTCAAAAAACAAGGAAATGGACTTGGAAAACATTCATGGAGAAAACAGCAAAAATTGGGGAGGCGATTAGAGAAAACCGGGTAACAAGAATGCCTGGCAGTAGGGTGGCTGGGACATCCCGGGCTGAGCCTGTGTGTGCCTGGCGGCTGGAGCAGCAGTGCTATAAATAGGAGCAGGTCTTCACTGACCAGCGTTTGAAAGTTTTCCTAGAGGTTGACCTGTTGCACTTTTAGAAATACTAAGTGACCGAGTAAAGTAGTACTGTTGTTCTCCAAGCAGCTGTAAGGAGGACAGTTTATGATTTTTCTTAACATCTTTTTCATCACTTACTGTCTATGTGAATCGCTGATTCATTAAGATGTTCTTGTGATGTGTGATACAGAAGGTTTATTTTCAGAAAATTTTATCCTTTTTCTTGTATTTTCTGTTGCTGTTTTTTCTGTGGTGGTCACTTCGCTTGATTTTAAAGAAGGATAACAGCTCAGCTAAGCCACTGCCTTCCTCTGCATCCATGGAGGAAGACTGGTGCAATACTGGAAAAACACAGAGTTAAATATTAACACGTATGACTGAATGTTACCACTGAAAAAATCAGGAACATTTCCAAGCAGTGAAAGCAGATTTTCCTTTCCTGTAGTTAAGTTTTGCTGCTTAACTTTGAAAACTACAACTTGCTTCATCATTTTAACATGGTTAATAGTTAGAAATTGGGAGTCCTCTGTTTGTTAAGTGCTGTCACCCAGACTGCTTCTCCTTACTGGGCGATAGACTTAGGGGAAGAACCTCACGTGGTGAATTAGTGCTGGAACGTATAATAAGTTTTTTCAAGGTAAGAGGTTGTTTCCTCCCACCCCACCCCTTCTCTCTGTACTTTTGCTTGGAAATTGAAGTTTCATTGCTTGCTCTTTTAGTCAGAAAGGTGATGTTAATAAATGCTGTGATTTGATATTGATGCTACAGTAAGTCCTTAAGGCATACTCAGAATTGGAGTTCTTGGGTTATAAAGACACGTAGCTGCCACCATTTGTATTAGCTGAGGATCTAATTAGCTAAGGCTGCAAATGTGGCATTTTATTCTGCTGACTTGAAATGTCACCACCAGTCTCTGCTGGGATAGAAAGGTGCATACAGGAAATGGTTTTGATGAAGAGGAGTCTTTCACTCTTAACTGTTCCATATATTCAGAATATGTATTTATTCTGTCTTGCTGGTTGTCTCAGGTGTTGAGACTTCTGCCTCGGTGCACGGGGAATCCCAAGGTGTTAAAGCTCTGATCTTTGCAGAGCAGCTCAGATATCAGCTGTGGTGAAGCAGGAGCAGTAAAGCCTGTGACTCTGAACTGGAAGGGCTAGATTGGGGAATATAATGTTTGTGGGTGGTGTTGCTGAAGCTTCTCTCTGCGTATGTGAAAACTATGCATGAAGATACGGAATTAATCCTTCAGAAATAAAATGATGTGTTTTGTTTTAATTCCGATTACTTGCATTTGTGCAGTAGCATCGCAAAGCGAGAGAGGTCTTGGCATTTGCATCAGGCACGTGCTTCTGCCCACAAACAGCCAGTAAGATAAGTCAATAAAAACAAGCCATGCAAGGCAAGAATTGCTTAGAGGTGGAAGAGACCTATTAGGCTATCTAGCCCTCCTGCATGCCAGTGAGGAGGACAGATGAATAGCTGAGTAAAACACAGGACACGTTTTCTGTGTGATACGGTGGAAGGCGGCCTATGCTTCAGTTTTCACATGTGCGTCTATCTTAGAACCTCGTAAGCAGCAATATCCCAGAGAAATTTTTTCCAGGCTGTTTGATTCAGAGTGTTAACAACGATCTGAACAGAAACTGTTCTGATTGCACAGATGTGCAGTTTTGCTTTGTGGGGTGATTTTTATCTCATCAAAGGAGAACAAGAAGAAAAGGCAAAAATCTGTGAGTACGGCTATCTATGAGAGCGCAAGTGTGTGTGTTTGACAGCGTGAGCGGTCTGTCCATGTGATATCAATTGTGAGAATAAAATGGCTACTCTGCCTGACTGTGGGGAGGGAATTTTACAAAGGCAACGCATTGCAGAGAGAACAAAGGCCTCACTGTGTTGTGGCTGCGTGTGACACACTGTTAATGCTAAAGCAAGCTACCATTTCCTATTAAAGTAGTGTCTCGCGTGTTCATGGAACAGAGGCTGTAATGCAAAGTGACTGAGCTTACTGGGAGCTGATGCATCCAGCTCTGGCACAGACACACAAGGTCTCTGTGGTCAAAAAGACAAACATGTTAGTGCTGGTGTTTTAAGCAGCTTCATCTGGTGACTGGACAGGGAACTGCAGGCGCATTCGTTTCATTGTGTTAATTTCTTGCATTTGTTCCCCTTTTTTCTGTTACTGTTTCCTTACTAGTATTTGTATTTGAATAGAAAAAGAGCTCTGTGGTACATTGTGTGCATGCCCCACTTCTTCGAGGCCTGACATGTTTATGTATACGAAGAATTATGGAGGAATTAAAGAGAGGACCAAAGAAGCTCAGAAATTCTTTGGAAGAGCTTGTCAGATTTTTAATTAATGGGCATATAGCAGAGGGAGTGAAATCTGTTGCTCAATACCATAATAGGCAGTGCAGTGCTTCTGCCTCTCTCTGTCGTCCTTAACAGACGGATTTATTTTTGGTAATGAGACATTTATCTCCTTTGCATCTATTAAAAGCCAGTTCCAATGTCAAAAATCAATTGGAAATAACATGAAAAAGTTTAGCGGTGAATTGTGTTTCTTTTGAATGATTGTCACAGCTCCATCAAATCCTGGGGATCCTTTTTCACTTTATTTTGGTGCATTTTTGCCATGCTGCAACTTGTATTTCCAGATGATTTAGGTGTTGTTCCGATAGCACCAAATAATGGCGTGAATATTTAGATTATGTAAAGAGGCTTAATGGAATTACTTTCAGGGCAATAATTAATATTTGGGTCTGTTCAGCCTGGAAAAGAGAAGGCTGAGAGGAGATCTGATTAATGCTTATAAATATCTAAAGGGTGGGTGTCAAGAGGATGGGGTCAGACTCTTCTCAGTGGTGCCCAGCGACAGGACAAGGGGCAATGGGCACAAACTGGAACACAGGCAGTTCCACCTGAACATGAGGAGGAACTTCTTTACTGTGAGGGTGACAGAGCACTGGAACAGGCTGCCCAGAGAGGTTGTGGAGTCTCCTTCTC
>VZSC01002407.1:32813-136151 GCA_013398225.1 Steatornis caripensis | reverse complement strand
AGTCTCCTTCTCCGGAGATATTCAAAACCCGCCTGGATGCATTCCTGTGCAACCTGCTCTAGGCTAACCTGCTTTAGCAGGGGGGTTGGACTAGATGATCTCTAGAGGTCCCTTCCAACCCCTACCATTCTATGATTCTATGATTCTATAATATACTGTTGGTGTAAATAATTGTTTTTCAACGCCACCGTGTGTGGACTCTTCAGGACTTTTTGTTAGCTGCAGATCCCAGCCTACCCGACTTAAGGCCATTGAAAGCAGGCTTGCTTTTCTTTATGAGCATCCTTGAAGCAGTACACAGAAAACTATGGTAAGTGGCAGCCTGGTTCAGCTCACCTGGTGCCATAGAGAAGGGGTCCACGTAGAAGTAAGTGTGGTAAAGGCCTGCCATTAGTCAAAAAATATGGGCTCTGCATGTATTTCCGGTGCTGACGCGATTCAGTTAGGAAAGTATTTTCACACTTGTGAACCGATTAATTAGTGTCATACTTAAGCAGGTCAACAAGCAGACGAGTTTCCGTAATCTGTCCATAGAGAAGCGTGTGTGGGCTTTGGTTGAATGCAGTGGGGTGTTTGTAGGCATTTGTTTGAAATCTTGTGGGATTTACTAGATGCCTTTTAATAGGTTTTCAAACTATTCTATAGCGTTCTGCAGGTGGGATGTAATTTTCCTGGTGAGATCTGAAGTGTTTGACAACTAGTGAAAAACCAACGGCCTTCTTTTATGTTTGTATATAAGATTTCTTTAAAGAAGCTGTCTGGTGCCTCTGTGCACCTCCGTTTTGTTAGCTGTGAAAGAGGGGAAGTGGCCAGGATATCAGAAAGGCTTGCTGATATGAAGTGAACCAGGAGCTTATTCCAGGAAGTTTATTTTCAGAACGTCTTGAGTATTCATACTTTGAGAACCCTTTAAAGTATTCATGATTCACACCAGACATTCCTTTCAGTCTTGGTTGATATCCATCTCATAAAGGTGACATAAGGCTACATAGATTGATGCAAGGAATGTTTCGACTTTTGATAAAGTGCTAATTATAACAACTGCAACTCGTGCAGTAACAGAACCACAGATAACAAACATTGAAAGGTTACTATTCCAGAGGAGTTATGTCATCCAGCTCCATGGATGAAACATCTTTTCCATGGAAGAAATTGCATCCTATGTGGAAGGGATGCTCTTCTGTACTGTACAAATCCTACAATTGTCCTTACCTACCCATTTCCTTTCACTCTTCCGTTCGTACACAGAAGTCATTCTCCTCATTTGGCTCCTGCTGCAGTCTCTGTATCTATGTACTATAAACAATGCTACCCTTTATTCCCCCTATCCTCCTACACAAGCTTTTGAACAACTCTGGTTGGTAGGATTACAGTCCTCATAAAGCTGCGGGGTGGAGGGGAAAGTGCCTTCATCATCCGCTTCCTTTTGCGATCTTCTGTTGTTCTTTGCATTACTTCAGTAATTTTTTCGAAAGACATGTTTGTTGTGAGACCTTTCAACAGCAACACTGCTGCTGTGCTCCTTGATGCTCTGCCTGGCTCTTTGTTTAAAAACGCTTGGAAAGTCAGTGATAAATTGGGGAAAATGATTTAATTTCATTGTATTGTGTGAGTTAAACCTTCAGTACCTTGCACAGGGACTGCTTTCATTTGTGATGAAAAGGGACAAGTGCTCCAAAATGGCAGAGGCAGTGACACTCTGTTCTGTTCCTTCTCCTTCCTCCCTTCTCCCCTGCACTGAAGTTTTACAGACGTGGATGCTGACTCGGTGATACATCGTGTACAGTGCAGAACTGGGCATGTTTCTCCTTCACAGGTGGTGTGTGGAAAATGACAGCCTTCACATTATTTCAAGTGGCACAGCAGCTATCCTTTGATGTGCCAGACTAATTTTTGCAGGCAGGAATTGACACTAAGTTAGACTCTTCCGTATAGAAGGATGGATATACGTGCCTTGTGTTTTCTAATAAACATGTGCTTCTGTATAGTGTGAGCACTGATAACTTATTTTTTATTACGTCTATCTTTTAAAATGTGGATCCTGTTTGTCAGCATGCTTGAGCTTCAGAATCCCAGAATGGCGGGGGTGGGAAGGGCCCTCTGGAGATCCCCCAGTCCCACCCCCCTGCCAAAGCAGGTGCCCCCAGAGCAGGGTGCACAGGGACGCATCCAGGCAGATTCTGAATCTCTCCAGAGAAGGAGACTCCACAGCCTCCCTGGGCAGCCCGTTCCAGTGCTCTGTTACCCTCACAATACAGAAGTTCCTCCTCATGTTCAGGTGGAACTGCCTGTGCTCCAGTTTGTGCCCGTTGCCCTTGTCCTGTCGCTGGGCTCCACTGAAAAGAGTCTGGCCCCATCCTCTTGAGTTCAACTCCAGAAAGTTGTAGTGCTTATTCCAGGGATCTCACTGTAGCCTTTCCTTGGAAGGGTTAAAAAGTGCAGTCATTCCAGAATCTATGTAAAACCTTAAGTTGAAACGCCTTCATAGTGCTCAAAATAGTACAGGGTAGTACCAAGTTCTCTGGAGCCCACTGGACCCGTTTCACAAGGCAGGAGCTCATTTTGGAAGAACCTGTGTTCCCATAGAATCATAGAATCATAGAATCATAGAATGGTAGGGGTTGGAAGGGACCTCTAGAGATCATCTAGTCCAACCCCCCTGCTAAAGCAGGTTAGCCTAGAGCAGGTTGCACAGGAATGCATCCAGGCGGGTTTTGAATCTCTCCAGAGAAGGAGACTCCACAACCTCTCTGGGCAGCCTGTTCCAGGGCTCTGTCACCCTCACAGTAAAGAAGTTCCTCCTCATGTTCAGGTGGAACTGCCTGTGCTCCAGTTTGTGCCCATTGCCCCTTGTCCTGTCACTGGGCACCACTGAGAAGAGTCTGACCCCGTCCTCTTGACACCCACCCTTTAGATATTTATAAGCATTAATCATGGGTCTTAAAACTTTGAGGTATTCAGGAGTGAGCTGTTTAATAATAATGCTACAGTTGAATGATCCCTCTTGATCAAAAGGCCCAGTATGCAGCTGCAATGAAGAGTGAAATTTTGAACAGCCTGGCACAGATCGCTACAGCCCACCAGCCTGAGTGATCCCGACATTGCTGCTGGGACCCTGTGAGAGTGGGTGCTGCTCAAGTCCTGCCTCTGTATCGCCGAGCCTTGTGCTCTGGGGCAGAAAAGGACAGTGGACAGGAAGACATGTTGTCCATCTGAAGATGCGATGTGGTTGGAGAGGGGCAGGCATTCAGCAGTTGGCATTCAATGTAGTAAATTTGGGACAATATTCACTCCATCAAAGTCAAAGAAGCACAGGGAAACGTTCTTACCCTTTCTGTCACAGAATAGCTCATACCAGGGTACAAACCATCTCCATTTAAGCTTCCTCCTGGGTTTTGCATACAGGAGGCTGTCCAAATTTGTCAGATACATTCTCTCTGCCAGGTCTTCTTAACGTGTTTTTCTTAAATGTTTAACAGGTGTGGCAGAAGTATTGACTGGGAGGTTGAACAGAGCGCGAGTGAAAAGTGAAAAGCTCATGGTGAGCAGTAATTAAGAAGTACTGCAAAGAGTGGTTTGGGCAGAGGCAGTGAAGTGGAATAGTTATGAATGAGACTTCTGCATGAGATGCGGGGAACGTTGACGAGAATATCTCCTTCTACCTCCAGCAACTTCCGGTATCTTAGCATCTTTATTGATGATATCTAGGATATGTACTTTTGCTGCTCCTACCTGTAGATCCAAACTTTTCACACTTGTAAGTCTTTTAGAAAACTTACTTGAGCACTAAAATAGCGCCTCAGTCAGAACATATGTTCTGTACAGTTTGCATACTGCTTAATTTAAAAGTTAGTAATTCAAATACTCATCTTGCTCAAGCTGTTTGGAAGCTGCATGGCTGCCACCTAAGAAAAAATTAGGCCACTGCCCTTGCCAGAAAGGAAATCTGTGCATATTTTGCCCTCACCGGACCATTATGAAGGGAGCGGATGGCATCCTAGATACATTCTTCAAGCTCTAAATCGACAGTTTAAAAGCAGAATTTTATTTTGCTGTTACTGCCTTTCTAGCTGTTAGGAACGTAGTTAAAATGTGTGTCTGGCCCTCAGGGATGTCTGTAGGAAGCATGTGTTAGTGATTGAACTGAACTGGACTCTCACAGAATTTCTCCCCCACTGCAAAGCAATTGAAACAACAGTCCTTTGGTGCTCTGAATTAACATTAGATAAGAACGGTTCATATCAGAGGTACGTATCTAATGGCAACACTTACTATTACTGCTATTCATGATAATGTTTGCTCCAGTATACTTAGGCATTTTGCTGTCTGCTGGTGTATGGGAAGTCCATGATTTTCCTTGAGCAATGTTGCTGAAATCAGGGTATATGTATCCCACTTACAGTTCTCAGCCTTTGACTCTGCATTCTAGCCCAAAAGATACAAGACTTTTTTTCTTAAAAAAGAGGTCTGACTTCTTGTTTTGTTTTATTTCTATTTTCAGAGGCATTTATTTGTGAAGTGTGGCTGAGGGTAGGACACGATTTGAGTCACAAAGCTTTTGAGCAGGTAAACAGTCCAAGTTTGACACATTACAGGCAACCTGTAGTCAGCATCTGCCCCTCTTAAATTAATACAGGGGAAAAAATAGTAACCTCTGTGTTTTCCATAACAGCACCAGCAGTAGAGCATGAGAAAGTCAGATTAGGACTTGAGTGGCTTTGATTGATCCCGTGGCTAAGAGACGGGCATTGGACAGGGAATCTGAGCCAGAGTAAATATAGGATAGAAAGGGAAGATACAGGTGTGTCACTGCCAACGTGCCTCTCCTTTTTTCTTTATTAGAGTTCCTCTACATGGATGTCAGCACATCACAGCACCCAAATTGGGTAGAATGGTGTTACTTTTCCTGCTTTACAGACAGTAAGTGAGAAATTAAGAGCTGAATGACACAGGAAGACAGACAGCCAGGCTAGGCATGCAGGCAAAATGTCCCCGCTGGTGGAAGGGGCTTTAGAGTATCAATGGTACCACACGATACCTGATTGGTACACCCAGCAGTGTTACAGCATGGCGATGGGTTGCACTATCCAGTCTGGTGGGCTTGATCTATTGGCTATTGAGGAAAATGAGGCTTAGAACCTGAGGAGACGGGGAGAAGAGGGATGAAGGTGTTCCTAGAGCTCTAGTCCTTGCTTCTGGCCTCAAGTAGCCGGTGAGGTGGGTTGCTTTCTGAGAGGGAGGAAGAAGTGGGAAAGTTGATGGGAATTTTACTTACTCCCCAGAGCAACACTGTGGGGAGGGAAAACTCGCTCACCGACTGGAGTACCAACAAGAACGTATCAACATGTGCATCAGTCTTGTGACTGAGAAAGAAACAGTAGGCTAGAAAAGCAGTGGTGTGCTGTGCATCTAGTGCAGAGCAGCCCCCCAGGAGAGCTTCTAAGGCACAGGATGATGGACTAATACTTGATGCGAGGGGTGAACTTGCCAGTGTAGGGAGAAGCCCTTCCTGGTGACAGATGGTGTGTTGGAGAGGTGTTGGTTTTTTCCCTCGTGCTTCAGGACTACAGATGTCGCGACTCACACAGAAAACTTCCAGGGTGATAAAGGGAAGTTTGGACATCATCTATCAAGCTGAATGAATACTTTTCATCCTATAGTGCCCTTCTCACTGGGGAGAAGCTGATGTCTTTTCCCCATACAGAAGTACCTATGGATCTACCATTTGAGAAGCAAACAAAGAAGCAGGGAGGAACTCTTCCATTTTGAAAAGCACCTTCTTCTGTATTGAGAACAGGCAGCTTCTCACTGAGAGTACACGGAAGGCATAATGTTCCCTTATCAGGATGCAAATACAACGATGATGCAAAACTCTGAGCTCTACCTGTCCTGAGGCTCTGTAGCATGGAGTGAAGGGCAGCTTGGAGCATGGGACTTGGTTGTATCATTCACACTGGACTCAGAGAGTACGAGTTGAATTCTGCCACTTACTGGTATTTCTAATCATTTGTCCTTGGTGGCAGCAGCAGAGAATGAATTTCCCAGCTGCTATCGCCTGTTCTTGAAAACATTTAGAGAAGTGTCTGCTGCAGGTAGGGAGATTGGCAGTTGAGTTCCCAATACATGGCCTTAGTGAGGTGAGAAGAACCTAGATTTGACCTTGAGCAGAGATCCTGAAAACAGATCTTCTACAGGGCTTAGATCTCATTGAAATACTCTAAATAGCTTTTGCAGATCTGTCGTTCTGGGCAGCTCTGCTCTCAGTTGATTCTTAGGGAGACCTGCAGGAAGAGACAGGCAAAGGCAGCCTCTTCATGCGGGAGGAGGCACTTCCCTGAGAGACTGCGAGATGGAGAAACAGCAGCATAATGTCCACAGGGAGGAACTGGCTCTGTGGCACTCCCGCTGCGTGCCTGCATATGGGCGTCCACAGGCTGCGTCCTTGGCCAGTAGGAAGACACCTGACTAGTGATGGCCAAAGTTGTAAAGCGGGCTTCTCTCTGCGTGAGAACTTTTGTCCTACTCCTGGCTCATATGTAACATTGTATTAAACACAATGTAATACAAGTAGTGTTAGAAAATTTGTGTACATCAATCAAGCTGTCATTTATGTGATAAGCTAGAGTAATTTAACTACGTACCAGCTTCCTTTAGAACACTGGAAAATTTTCAAAGATTATGATTAGAAATTATTCTGTATGAGTTGCATACAGTGTTTTCATATTTGGCTCTATTTTAACCTGTTATGGAATCCAGTACCTTCTTGTCACCAAGTGAGCCTGTGTCTGATGTATTAGATGAAAACATATTCTTGTCTCCAAATGCTAACAGCAGCACATTCAGTTCTCTGGATTTCAGCGGCTGAAGTGGGTGTTGCAGGAAGTTTGGCACTGTTTCTCTTCACAGAATAATAAACACAGATGATGTTGCCTTGGGTTTCACATAGACACGGAGGCTCTTGCCTCATAAAAGCTGTTTCATGGACAAATGAAGACTCTTAGCTTTAAAAAATAACAATACTAGTTGAAGTAGATAGTCTAGAAATAATTGTCAGTTTTTTCCTAGCAGACCTCACGGTGGTGGTTTCTTTTACTTTAGACTGAGAGAACATTTTCTAGTTCATGTTTCTAACAGCTGCATTAGATTATTGTATTCTCTAACACTCACTACTTTTTTCTTCTCCAGGAGGAGTCCAGAACATACCTGCAGAGCTGTGACTTCTCTTTTCTCCAAGCTCTGCCAAAGGTATGTACTTTACGCACTGTTAGTCTCCCCAGTATTAATCTCAGTATGGAAACTTTCAGAAAAGTGGCTTTCAAAGCTTTTGTCAGAAGATTACTATTTCCTTGATTTTTGAATGCAGTATTTTAAACACAACGCACAATACAAAGGTATTCCCCAGAAAGTTGTGTTGAATCGGAACTAAGCTTGAGAGTTCAGGTTCATCTGTACGACAGTGACTGTCCTGCTTGTACTGACTGTTGCAAGTGATGTTGAAGATTGGGCTACATGGTAATGCATGAACGCTTGGTTTCAGAGGCTCCAGAACAAGAACAGAGCTATTTAACAGCAGGTCTACCCTGGCTTCAAAATCATGGTCAGCGTCTATTAATTAATACGATTCCCCAAGGTTATACCCTAACTCACTTGTCACTCTTGGGCAAATAACATGGCATAATAGAAGCACTGTGTCCTTCTCTTGCCAAGTCTGTGAGTCTTCTTAGCT
This sequence comes from Steatornis caripensis, assembly GCA_013398225.1. Taxonomy (NCBI): domain Eukaryota; kingdom Metazoa; phylum Chordata; class Aves; order Caprimulgiformes; family Steatornithidae; genus Steatornis; species Steatornis caripensis. Next base: position 128,425 of record VZSC01002407.1, on the reverse strand, counting down.
CTCTGTAAGAAGGTCTTGTTTTCTAATTAAGCACGGAATCAAGGTTGTACTGCTCCTCCTCAGCAGCTTGGTACTTGAAGCACTTTTACGAGAAGAATTGCCTGATGTGGAGAAAGTACTTTCAGCAGATGTATAAAATTTTGACCTAAAAGTAGAATAACCTGGTAAATAAGAACCTGATGTTCAAAGGTTCAAAACTGTCCTTGCTGTCTAGCTTGTTGAATAACTTGGAAGAACTGAAATAGCTTTTGTGGTGATAATTGTTAACATATGATCGCAGAGTTAAGAATAAACTATAGTATTTTTCTATAAATGTTACTGTAAAAGCCCATAGTATAGCATGGTATTTCTATGGTTTTTCAGAACTAATGCAATGAACTACGTAGCAAAGAACTAATGATTAATTTCTATATAATTCTACAGGATGCTGCAAAATTCCTGAGTAAAATTCTGTGTCTGATGAACACTGCATGTCAGCTTGAGAGTGTCCGCCTGCTAGCAGAAAAAGCAATGTATGATAAGGAGCAGTGGGACTAATTTTTTTTTGTTTCTTTTGTTTTTTTGTTTTTTCTTTGTTTTGAGCAGAAGGTGGGAAGTGGTTCCTTTGAACTATCACGCCACATAAGCTTTGACTACTGCAGTTTGTAGTCCCTGCTGTGCTTTCTGAACGTGCCACAACCCCCTCGTAACTGGAGCTGATGGCGCCCCGAGTTCTCAGTGAACCATGGGTGGGGAACATTCTGATTCTCTCTTTCAGTGTCCTAAGAACCATGAACATTCTCTAGTTCTGTGTTTGGAAAGCCAGATATTCCCTGACCCTGTGTGAACTCACCAGTGCTTTTCTCCCTCCATAGACCCCTCTTTTCAATGTGGAAGGAAGAACAGAGAATGATTCAGAATTAATTTACACAAAGTTTTCCCAAGTAATTCTCAGCCACCCATGGGTTTTCCTGGAAGAGTAGTATACAATAGGCCTTTGTCTCCAGATAGATTTATTTATTATTTTTGAATCTAAATGCCTAGCTTGACCCCAATCTTAAAGGGATTTTTAGTGCCTGAGGCTTAGCCATTTATCCTTGAAACCTTTTGAAGATGTGACTCTTCTGTGAATATACAAGGTATCACAAATCTGTTCAGTACTGGAATGAATGCAAATTATTCTAATTATTTCTGAGTCAGAGCTTGTTACATTTTAAAGGAACTAGAGACAAAGCAAAATGGCTATGAAAGAAGTTACGTGGTTTCTACAGAAACATTGTTTTGTGAATTAAATCTGTGTTCCTTGACAAAACCAGTGCTTGTGGTGGGAGGCATACTCTCGGCAACAGGTTTGCAGTTCCTACAAGCTGTGAGCTCTGAATTGCTCATATAAGATTATTTGCTCAGTTAACTATTCTTTCGGTTATTTGCTCGGGTACCTGAAACAGTGTTCTTTAGAGGCAAGATAAAACAAAAAGATCTCCATCCTCTCCTCTTTGCTTTGAATTAGTTTGCGATAAGAACAAAGGCATTGTACAACTTGTCCGGCTGGTGATACAACGATTGTTTTAGTTTGAAAACGGTGTTGCTCAAATGAGCAACTTCGACTTCACCAAGAGGTTTACATTCTTCTGCTTAAAAGTATGTGTGGGGGGGGGGTTTGCTGATCTCTGATCAGGTAGAGGAGTGTGGTTTTAGCTTAGCGTGCTTAAAGGTCCCCTCTCCATTTTAGTTTGAGTCTACGAAGTAGTTTGGCCTTGTGGAACACAGCTTTTCATGTGAAAATCCTCTCACATGTGAGCGCTGATATTTAATGAGCTGAAGAGTTCTTGAAAATGGTTGTATTTTCAGGAGGAGTGTTCCTGCCACCAGTTACAGTAGGCATAGAGCTGCAGCCAGGTTTTGGTGTTTTTTGTTTCTCAAGAGCTGAACATTTGCAACTGAGTGGGAATTTCTGTAAAGGGTTCAGGTTCCAGTCCTATGGGGGCAGATTTTCTGAAGTGTTTCTGTTTTGATCTTTCTGAAAGTCTTTGTCCCTAACTCGTTTGCACTAAGTAGCCTTGCCCCTCCCTGCCCCCCCTTCGGAACTGTAATACTTCTCACTTGATTGAATGGTGCACGCCTTTCCTCCCAGAGACATACTAATTTACACCAAACCTGAACTCTGAAAATTGTGTTGGTTGCAGGTAGTTAAATTTTGACTAGTACTGAAATCTTGTCATGCACGATCCTGAAAATGGAGAAAAGGACATTACTAGCTCATCTGTTTACCGCCGTGCTGATACAGCTGTGTTCCCTGCAATATATTTTTGTACTGCTTGGTCCAATCTACTTTTAAATGTCTGGAGTGGTGGAATATTTTTTATACCACTGAAGAAACTGTATGAAGTCCAATAGATTTCATTGTTACAGTCAAATCTCTTTCAAGGATGAAATACCAAGAGTGCCATTAGTGAAACTGTAATAAAATTGGTAAGAAAGAGATCCCGACCCTAGGATGCAGTGTTGGAGGTGGATGGCTGGAGGGGCGTCATCCAGTACTCCTTGTTTCAGAGTGCCTATGAACGTGCCACAACAGTGATCCTTTATATCACTGCATTTCATGCCAACAGTGCAAAAATTGTTGAGATTATGGGAAAGACTTGTCATCACCAGTTTCACTATTAGGAGCAACCTGATACAGAGAGAGAAAACCTCAAAGCTTTCTGTTTGTACAGGTCGTGGAAATTTCTGATATGGTTTGTTTGTCTCCATGAGTGCTAACCTGAGGCTAGATGGCGTGAAGGCCTAACACTCCTGCTGCCCCATTGGGTTTTCTCCATTAGCATCACCATATTTTATTCATTGGCCCTGAGGCCAAGACATCGTGCATTCCCTGTTTGACACCACACAAGAAGTGAGTGCTGAAACAGTGATTAATCACCCAGTTCCTATTTGGTCACTGAAATAAAAACTATGTGTCCGATGTGCCACTGGGGTTTCTCTTTCACAATTAATTCTAACACAAGACACGATGTGCTCAAAGCTGGAGAAAAATCACGGCAAGAGCAGTGTGAAAAACGGACAGAACATTCCTGTCTGTTTGACCAATACTAAAGAGAAAGCAGAGATTTGAAATATTTGCTTGATATTGTGTTAACGTGGGGGTCTGGAGGGAGGTAACATAAGGAGATAAGGCGCCGTGGTTGTAGCTGAGCATAGCCCCATGTCCATGGTGCTGAGCTCCCAACCTCTATCCCGATTCAAACATGGAAAGAGTAGATAGGGCCATTTCCAGAGCTACGATGTTTCATTAGACCACTTCAACTGTTGTACGCTTTAGCCTTGGAACTGCAGTGTCACCAAACACAGCTGCATTTATTTTAATTCCAGAAGCTTCTGATAGTCAGCAAGGATTGTGTCCAAACAATCTCACTGGGTATTAGCGCACAGCTTGTTCCAGCAAACGCATTATTACCTATTAAACATTTATATAAAGTTGGACAAGGATTCACAAACATAAATAAGACCTGTTCTTTGCACTGTAAAGCCTCCAGTCTAAATCATGCCGAGATGATGACATACAGCACAGTTGCTTGTAGGAGGAAGGGTGAGAAATGTTTGAAGGAAAAGCGATTTCTGAGAAGATGGCGACTGGAGAAGGGGATTTGAAGGTCTCGGAGCTAACAAATCAGAAGGTGTAAAGAGCATGAAAATAGGAATTGAAGCAATATAACAACTTCAGGAGGTAGTTAAGAATGGACAAGAAGTTGTTAGCTATGAGATAAGCTTGAACCTGAAATGGCCAGGAATGGATAGGAGAATTCTGTCTTGCCACTTTTTAGCATTCAAGCAGAGATGGCTTCAGTATCCAGATCTGATTCTTGCAGATTTTGAGGATGGGACACTTTGGGTGGCTTTCTACCAACATTCTCTGCATAGCAGCAGAATGGACTAAAGTCTGCGAAAGTCTGTCTTGAACAGCAGTAAGTGTAGTTTCTTTGGTCTGCCCTGGTCAAAATGCAAGTGTTCCTTAATTACCTATTGGTCTTCAGAGGTCTGCACATCTCCCCCCCCACCACCCCTGTGCTCCACTTAGGAAGCTTCTTTTATTGATTTGGTGCTTCCAGAACTGGATTTCTTTTCTCTAGGTTAATACAGAATTCCTGAGGCTTCCTGCAGTTTTTCCCTTTTCTTTTTTTACAGCAATATCACGGAATTGAAAAACAAAGGGTGGTACAGATGTTTTTATCTGTTGCCTGGAATCTGTCCTGTATGAGAGCTGCAGGAAACACTGCATAATGAGGAGAGAAATAATTATGTTATTATCTGGGTCTGGCTCTAAGCAAAGCTGTCTAGGGCACTAGGTTGTTTTTTTTAAAAAAAAAAAAAGAAAAAAAAAGAAAAAAAAAAAGGTAGTCATGGGAGAAAAAGCCAGGTCCTTTCTGGTCTGGAAAACCAAAACTGTCTGAGAGAAAGAGTACATGAAACAGTGAGATCGTTGGTGCTGAGAAAGGAGTGACACCTTCCAGCAGCATCGTTGCTACTTTTCCTCCTTGCTGTCTGTTGGCAGTACTGGGAACAGCAGGGCTCCACAGCCGTTTTGACACAGCCAGATCCATCAGTCAGATGCATTCAATCCTGTCCGTGTTGCTGGGAAGCTTTTAGCCTATTAAAACTAGTGAGTGCAAGTTCTTAGTAGTTCATAAAAATAATTTCATGGCAATGCTACAAAATTGTGTCGATTTCTGCCGATTTCTTTTGTGTTGCCTTGAGATTTCATCTGAGATCTGGGCATAGTGCAAGTATAGTGAAAGACAGTTGCCGCTCTGCGTGTACGACCTCGATAGATGGTTTTGAAACAGTGGAAGATGAAGTGACTCAGCTCAAGTCCCGGAAAGAGACTCTGGGTAAGGCTGGAAATGAAACGAAGGTCTTTGCCTAGGGCTTTTCAGTGCCTACGCACCCATTTTGTCCCTGCAACAAATCTGCATGTGGCATTTGGAAAGGAAAATTTTTCTTTGCTCAGCACTGCACTTAGTGTTCTGAGACCATTACACTTCTCTTTGCTTTCCCTCACGCCCACGCTTATTTTTAATATACAGATATCAGAGGAGTTACTAAACATTTGGCTGAATGCAGCAATTTTTGTCGGAGCACTCACGGAATGTGGGAAATCACACGCTGGAGCGCTACTTGCACAGACACAGCAAATTCAGGAGTAATGCTGTCGGGAAGGGTCCTGCACCAGCTTTTGTTCTCCGATACAGTTGCCAGCGAAGTGAGGGGGCCGGTCGTGCTGCGCGTGCTGCTGGCCGACTCCGCCAGCTCAAGCCCGTTTGTGAGCAGTTCTGCAGCATGACAAGTGCCACGGCTGTGGGACACGGAGAACAAGCACAGCTACTGGGTACTCCCTGCCCGGGACTGAGACTGGAGTGAGGACTTTAGAGAGTGAAGTCCCTGCTGACAAGTGCTTTGTGGACTGTCTCTGCGTAAGCCTCCATCCAGAGGGCTTTGACCCTGGTTTGAACAAAATCTCTGTAACTTTAGTTTGTAGTTTTGGATTTCTGGGTGGTTGGGTTCTTCTGCTGATCTCATCTACAGGGCGGCTGCTAGCTCTTCATAGTCCAATGCTCAGGACCAGCCTGCGGAGTGTGGTTATGTGCTCCTTTTGTAGACCGATGACAGTGTTCAGGACTTGGGCTAAAGCGAGTAGTCCTGCTCAAAGAAACATGATATTGCACAGGAGGGGATGCAAGCACCGCACCTTTCCCTCTCCCCACAAAACCTGTCTCTACGTAAGAGTGAGCAGAAGTTGTAGTGCCCTAAAACTGGGGTTGCAGTACCAGTCGAGCCGGAGTATGTTCCTTTTAGGTTTGATCTACAGTTAACAGAAGCTTCTGAAACTGACTTGAACTGGCTTGGTACTGAAACGAATTTTGGAAACATGAAGCAGAGCAGAAGTAATCTCTATAAAAGTTTAGTGCCACTGCAGGCGCCGGTGCCAAGGAAAGACAGCTGGAGAGAAGGAGATGTCACAGAGAAGGGGGATGGGACCTGTGAAGTATCTATAAACCTAAGATTTATATCTGTAAATGAGACTTTAGTGGCAGCTAGAAAACAAGGGGTTGGGGCAGAAGGGAAAGTGGCAAATTACGCAGATATTAATCCAAGGAAAAAAATTTCATTCCTAGAAGAAAAGCAAAAAATGCCAAAGCTAAACCTGGTAGTCTGAAGGTGAAATGGGAACTGTGCCCCAAAAAGGCTGTGCCAAGGTTAAACCTTTTTTCTCCTTACCATGTATTATCATAGGGGAAAAGGCAGAGACGGCTGGTTTTTGCCTGCCCCAGAACCAAGCTGGGCAGGTTGGTTAAGGGCTGCTTGCACTATTTTAGGATTGGATCTGAAAGATCAAAAGGAGGTAAATTGGTACTCGCATTGGAACAAGTCAGGTCAGGGAAGAAAATAAAGGGTGAAACACATGGGAAATGTCTGCTCCAAGGATGCATTTTAGAAATAAGCTTCAGCAGGAGGGAAGGAGAAGCAGCTGTGCTGCATGCAGGGGACCACTGGGGCTGCAGCGAGAAACAGGAGAAGAGGAGACAGAGCTAGGATAAGGCTTCAACCAGATCCAGAGAGGAGGCAGAGCTAGTGATAAGGCTTCAGCCAAATCCAAGAAAGAGGCAGAATGAAGACCCGGACTGCAACATTGTGGCTGAGACAGCCCTCTCCTCTAGACTGAAAGTGGGTATTTGGAGTGCCTGTGAATAGTGCACTGCCTTTAACGTAGACCCAGCTCACGGAAAGGAACAGGGTGCTTTGGACTTGTTGCTGAAAGCAGGGTAGGTGGTAAACGTACAGAATGTTTTCTCAGAAATGGCATGTCCTTCGTGGGGAGGACGTACCGCCTTGTAACCAGGATGGAAATGAGCTATCTGAAGAACATTCAGCCGGCCAAAGAGGGAAGGTGCTAGGTTAGGGCTTCCAGACTGCTTGTTACTGTGCCGCAGGTTCTTTAGGTAACCTCGAGCAGAACACTTAAGAACACATTCGGATGTTTGGTTCTAGGTCTTCAGAGGTGCCAGGTGCATTGCTCTGGAAGTGCAGACAATCATACTTGTTCCCACCTATCTGGTTTACCTGAACCTGACTTGTTCTCTTGGCTTTTACTTTGTTGCACTGAACTGTAAAAGATTTCACTTTAAGTTCGTCTGTGGAGCTGTGGTTTCATGGCTGGTGTAAACTGATCCAAGTCCTGGCTGCCACTAAAAGAATATGCCCCACTCTACCCCTGCCTCAACTTCACCCTTACCTTGTGTTAGCTCTGGTGTTGATGGGATATGGTCAGGTAAATTGGGAACTGATCCAGCTAAAAGCTTACCTAACAAAGGCAAAATGGTGCCTGCCTGACCTGGGGAAGCTGCTTTGTGTCTTCTCAAATAGGAGAAATGTCCAGCTGCAGCTTTCCCAGAACTGCTGGTTGGTTTCTTGTACGTGACCCTGAGGCTTCTGGTTCTGATAAAGGCTTTTGGATTAAGTAAATCAGTGATCTGATCAAGTGTGGCATCTCCCAGGTCCTTTTTTCTGGAAAGCAAAGTTTTTCGCCTTACGTTGCTGAAATTACGCTGCCCTTGTTTCTCTTGTTGTCTGAGTTTCTCTCTCTTTCACATCGCTCATGGGAGACTCATCCAAAGCCCAATGAAAACAGTAATAGGACTCCTGTTACTGATAGCAGACTTTGGATCAGAAAGAATTTCAGTTACTATCCCTGGGGGTTGTACTGTTTATACTCCACAGCTCGGTTTCTATATCCCATGATGTACTGCTAAAGACAAATTGGAATAAAATTCACCCTACGTATCCAATCATCTTTATTACCCTTTGAATTTATGGGAAATCCTTCCTATACTTAGAGACCACAGTTGCTCTAAAATTGATCTAATCCATGTTTTCATAAAACATTCTTTTGGATGTAAGCATCTCAAAGTGCTCTACAATAACTATGCTTGAACCATTCCAGTACAGCTCTTTCCGTGGTTGTGCTACACCACCATTCCCGTAATGAGCCACAAGAAATCGCAGTTGTGGGATTGCTTCCTTGCAAGTTGAAAACAACTGTCCACAGGTGGGCAAAGTTATTACACTGGCTTTTGGTTGAGACTAATATTTTTTTCCAGCGTAGGTGGGCTGGAGAAAGAAAAGCAACAAAACTTTCCATGAACCACATTAAAAGAAAGTTTTGCTTCCCTGTTGAGAAAAGCCACTCCTACAGCAGAGTGCTTTCCGGGTGGGTGGGGAAGTTAGCTGGAAGGGAGAGGCTTCATAATCCAACGAACAGATTGAGACTGTCGACGTTCTGCTCCACATCTCTGATGCTTGATCACGTTGCCTCAGCCTGCTAGATTTCTGAGTTAGGTCAACCTCAGTCTGGTTCTGTAAAGCGTGTGCGTTTTTTTAATGGATCCTGATAAATTTGAGACTTCTGTGCTCAGGATGAATATTAATATATCCCATTAACCCCCTTATTATGTCACAGAAACAATGGTCTAAAGCCAAAGTTAATAATCTGGGTATTAATAAAATCACTGGGAATTTTCTGAAGATAATAGCATCACTAGTAATACAGCGCATGCCGTTTCAGAAACAAAAGCCGAAAGGTCGTTGTTTTGATACATTTAGCCATCCAGTCCACTTATATTGCAACTGAATATTTAATTTGAAATAATTACGATTGTTTCCAGAAAGAAACAATTGCTGATGATAACTGTAAAACAAACTGTGGCAAAAGAAGATCTTAAGTTGTAATGACAGGATTAACTGCATGATGTTTTCAGAACAGGACTAAAAATTTTTCACTTCTAGGCTTTGAAATCCCTTCTTTTCCTTGAAAAATTATGCTCCCATGCTTTCTGTTTCTCCTTCCCTAAATAACTTTGCTCTCCTTTCCTTTTCATCTCTTTGCTCCATCCAATGGGACAGAGAGTAAGGAGGAAACAGAACTGGGAGAAACTCACTGATATCCCAAACTTGATTTGTTACTTTAAAATTTTTTGTTTTTTTTTTAAATGAGACAAGATGAAACCTCTGAGGAACTGCACAGAAGATCTTGTTGGATTGGAGTTGCTGCAAGAAATTGTGCTGTTTCAGCTCATAATGCAGGTGTAACTGCCATCAGCTGGGCATGCTGAAGGCTATCTGGTTGCACCTTCAGACCACTGTAGTGACTTAGCTCCTCTGTAAAAACACTGGTGTTTGAAGGCTTTGTGCTAAGGCACTTGTTCAGAGGAAAACATCATTTGTTGAACCACCATCTTCCTCCGTAACTCCTAAGGGACTTCCTATCCAGCTACTGAATTGTCCCAAGTCTGCTTATTTTAGGAGATTTTGATGGAGTTGCCGTACAAAGAGGAATGCCTGTGGACACAGAAGCATCTCAGAACATGTCCCATCAGTGTATTGATCTCTCGTTCGTCTACTGAACAGCGCGTCTGATTATACCTTGGCTGCTGTTTTGATAACCGGCATTTCACCGTGTTGCACCTACGTGAGTTACTCTGACAGTGATTTCCTTAATGTCTTCTGACATAAGAAGTATGGTTGCAACTACAAGTGAAGATAATGAGATTTCCTCTAAGCCCCCCTTGACTCCTCTTGATTTACTATGCACCTTTTAATTAAAAGAGGGAAAGAAGGGGCAAGGAAGAGAGATCTCGTCAGTTCTTGTCAAGCCTTGAAGAAGGAAAGGTAAGACCGCATCTAGGAAAGGCAAATTGTCCCAAAGTTATTTTTAATTCTGCTGGTTCTCTAACAGTAGGTACATGGTAAAGTGAAAGAGAGAAAGGATGGACCTGTCAGGATACAGTGGTGAAAGAGACGCAGGCTCACAGTTTGCTGCTGTGAATGGGTCAAAGATGAGGACCTGAAGATTATTGATTAGGGCCTGTGCAGAAAGAGAACATCTGTTCTTGTTCTGTCATCCCCTGCCCTGCTGGGGAAGGGATGGTACGTATTCGTTAGGCTGGGTGAGGTGAGAGAGGGGACAGGAGTAAGAAGCGAAGCCTTGTTTACATCTGTGTCTTTCACAGTTTCTCAGCCTGTTAGTACTGAGACACTCGGAATTTTCCAAAAGGCTACTTCAATGTAGGTATGAAGCCTTGCGCAGGAAACATATGTTTTCTCAGGTAGACCAAAAAGTCTGTGATTTGCTGTTTTCTGACGACTGCTCTTCTTGTACAAGCCTGAAGTCTTGACCAGCCCAGGATTTAGAAACCAGCTTTCTCGTTGTGAGGCTCTTCTGCAGCTTAAAGGAGCTGCCTGGCGAAGGTGGCACCAGAACTTTCTTTTCAATATGAAGAAAATTCTGACAAAGAAAAAACAGTACCAGACCTTAACCTGGATTATTTAGACAAGAAGTAACCAAAAATAGACAGCATCTGTATTCTAGGATGTGGACGGAAAGCAGTAAATATTTATCTGTCCTTTCCTTCCCTTTGAAATAAACACGTAAGACTCTGCTGCCATTCAGATAATCTGTTTCTATACTAACCCATGTCTTTAAGGGAGACATCTATTTCCTATTAGAACCATATAGAGGCCCTGAACTAAAATATTTTGCATGCCTTTGCTGGCCTCCAGGAAACATTAAATACACAAAGACAGACAAAGAGCTATGAAGCCCCTGTTTAAAATCAGGAGCGGAGAAGGGAAGCAGAGTTTGTGGCTGCTTTTCGCAGACCCGATCTGAAAAGAATCTCAAGTCAATTCGCTTATTTTGCATAAAAGTATCTTGTTTCTCAATATTAATTAAGACCAGCTGTTGAACCAGCAGGGCCAGCAGGCGTTTAACACCTTTTGCCACACAGTGAAGGCTTGGCTACTACGGGGGTATTAAAGTGTGTCTCTTATTGAAAAAAAAAAAAACCCAGAACCTTGATTGCGCAAACTATTTGCTAGTTGCTACTGTAAGAACAGTCGTTACCCAGTGATTGTCTGCTTGCCTTACATTGAAAAATGCTACTTGACAATATAGAAAAGGCATATATGTATTTAAGATAGCTTTGCTACAATAGGATTTCACTATCAGAATGCATTAGTTTTTGTAACTCTAGGCAAAGGGGGAGACAGCAGAAAATAGGAGTAGTAGCCACTGACATCTGTTACGGAAAAACTCCTGTTAGTGATAACTTTGCTCGTGAAAGTACTTTTGCTGTGGTGAACAGGGAAGAGTCACAAGGGCAGGGCTTTGAAAGGCAGGCCACCTCAGGAGCTGCCCTTGAGAAGTACAAAGTCACTTGAGGGTGACTTCTAAGGGTAGTACCTAACGGTCGAATTGTAGTTACTAGTAAAAATTCCCAAAGCGCTCTGATGCTTTGGGTCTTAATGTACATAGTTAATTCCCCATCTGTGAAATGGACCAAATAATACGATTTCTCATGAAAGACTGTTGAGAAATTAGGTAAATGGGAGTGTAAGAATGGGCAGGTTTGGCTCAAAGATCCTTCTAACGCAGTCTGCTGCTGTGGCAGCGGCTAGCGTCGCAGGTCTAGGGCAAGGGTTAATGGAGAGGGTAAATGCAAATTGCTAGTTCACCTGACATAGCCACACCTTCTAGTAACTTAGGGTTAGTAACTTCCTAAGGTAAGAGTTTTAGCCTAAGGTTGTTACTTCATTTTTTGAGCTTGCTTACACAGTGGACCGCCACAAGATCGTGGGGCAATGAGCTCTGCCATCCAATTATGTACGATGTGCAAAAGCACTTCCTTTTGTTTGTTACAAAACTTCTGCCTAAAGATTTCTTTCAGCGCCCCTTGGTTCTCGCGTTCCCAGAAGGAATGAGCGGCCGTTCCCAGATCCGCANATTATGTACGATGTGCAAAAGCACTTCCTTTTGTTTGTTACAAAACTTCTGCCTAAAGATTTCTTTCAGCGCCCCTTGGTTCTCGTGTTCCCAGAAGGAATGAGCCGCCGTTCCCAGATCCGCGTTTTTGGTGCCTTGTGGGATTTAAAGAGTTCTGTCATCTCCCCTCTGCCAACGCTTTCTCAGATTGAAGAATCCTCATTTATTCAGTGTCTCCATGTCAAGAAACAGTTGAGGAGCTTTCATTGTTCTTACCACCCTCCTCTTGTTCCTTACCTAGTTTTAACTTCGAGGTGGTAATCTGTGAGGCATGCTATCAATTCTAAACGTTGCTGTTCATGAGCTAGTATTTGTTGTTTGCTTGGGGCTTCTTGGTGGGCAATTATCTGAGATGACTTGAGTATTACGTTACACGTAGATTTAAGCGTTATAAAGCGCATACGTACTCGTACTAGTCCTTGCAGAGAGGAGAGGGAGGATCTTTTAGGGATCTGTTTTCCCATAGTGAGAACTAATCATTTTGAAAACAGAGAGCTGACTGTCCAGTATGTTATACTTATTTCTGAGCTGAGTTAGAGCCAGTTTCTTTAAGAGCAATAAAGAGGAAGAATGAAATTCAGAAGAAAAATTGTTTTTCTTACTGAGATTCCAGAACGAAACCATTTTGCACCTAAGAAACTTAATCAAAAACTGCCTGGACATCCTCTTCCTTTCTATGGCAGCTGTTTCCACTCTGTATTTTAATGAGTGGGCTGAACTCAAACCCTTGGGGAAGGGCTTTCCCCTCCCTCCCCCCTCCTTGGCATCCCTGCGTAAAAGGCTGCACTACAGTATCGCGCTCTGTGCTTCTGTTGAATGAGTAAATGCCTATGGCTGGACAGTCCAAAGGAAAGGCTACATCATATTCTCAGCTGGTTAAGCTCTTCAATATAAGCTTTTTAAAATTTTCCTGGATATTCAACCGATGTGATTTTGGCTGCAAGAAGTAAGTATTTAAAACCTCGGAAGATTTAAGACCTTTCCAATCTCTTCTAAATGTTCCACTATAAATAACTTGTGGAGTATCTGTTGGTTTTGGAGGTAGATTCTGTTTGAATTACTTCGTTTTACATTTCCTGTTAACTGTTTGTATCTCTTCTGACCGATTTATAAATTTCCTGAAGTTGTGTACTGAGATTCTTTGAGCAAAGTAACTCCAGTGATACTGTGTGTGATGTGCAGTGGAAAGTATGGATTCCCTTTTACTATGTAACAAAACGAAACTTTCTTATCGCTACAGATGTTGTTTCCAGACTACTTTTTGAGTCCCCCTTTTGATTTATCTTTGCCTGCTGAGCAACTTTTTTTAATCCTGGTTGTATAGTTTTATTCAGTGTCTAATCAGTCCCTCTTATGCCTGCTGAGAACATTTGCTTTGCAAGTTTCTGTCTGCTTACATAGTGATACTGTAATTTCTCTGTCTTTTGTATGCTTTCTCATATGAAGCAGAACTGAGAAAATGGTGAAAGCGGCGGCCCTTTTTTTTTTTTTCCCCCCCCTGGTTTTCCGTCGGCACTAGATTACATTCACTAAACTCAGCAAATAGCAGAATTCCCTCTGGAGTACTGGGAAGCAGCCCAAACTCACTGCAGTTGCGTTTTGCTGGACTTTTCTTGTAGCAGGGTTTTCTTTTTTTCCTCTCTTTCTGTTTTATGGTCTGCTGAAATTCTTTCTGTTGTAACTGCATTCCTGATTGATTCCATTCTCAGATAGGCATCTCTTGCCTGTTAAATTTCCACAAATGAACATCCTGAAACAAAAGTAAAAGAGATGCCATGGGTCTAACTGCAAGTTCAAGTTGAGAATTTTTTTACTAGAACTGGGAGTAAGGTGGGCTCAACTTCAAGCCGTCTTAATAACTTAAATAATTTGGGGCTGAAATTATTGTCTTAATTTAACAGAAAATCAAAGCTGACATTAAGCCCTGGAAACTTCAATTTTAGATTTGGTTCTAAATTTCTCTGCTGCAGCTGGAACCATTTAGGGCCAGATTCAAACTTGATAGTTTGACTCAATAGTTAGTAGCACAGTTAAAACATTTTAAATAAGACCTAGGGTTAGGTCTTTCTTGGTTATCCTGGCATAAATACGGGAGAATTCTTTTGATTTTAAAAGTTCCAGTCTCTGTGAGCATGCGAATGCTTAGACTTTAAGACATCCATTGTGTTTGACATCTGGGCCAGCTCTTCACTCTCATTTTCCAATTTTATTCTACTCCAGTAATCACCTGCATCTGTCCTTGCAAAATTCACCTCACCTGTCCTTTGCGTGGCAGCAAATAGCCCGTGCTTCCCTTAAACAGAGTACGGCTACTCTGGGCATTCCTATGGCCACAGGTAGCCTGTGTTGTCTAGAGCAGCCCAGCAACTGCTCTTGGGTACCAGAGTTGTCCTACAGGCTTTGGTTTGAGAAACTAAAACTGTAGCTAATCTGGCCTTCATTCTGACATAGCTCCAGGCTGGGAGCCTGGCTGTTCTGGTTGGGAAAACCAGGCTGAAGTTAAGCAGACAGAGAGGTTACAGTAACTCCAGGATCATTTAAAAGCCATTTTTTGATTTAGGTTATTTGGGTGATCGCTGAAGATAGTAACCCCATCTCTTTCTCATGATGGACTTCAACTTTAATGTTTCCTTTAGGTGCTCGTCTTCTGGCTTAGTAACTCATGGTTGTTCTGAAAGGCTGGAGCTGTATTATATGTTGTTGCAAATAAAGGACTACCTGCTGCTGCTCCAAAGTGGAGTCCCGCTCTGCAGGGCCTTCTCAAGCACCAGTGAGTTGCCTTCCCAGTTCTCCGATCAGTGACTGGAGATGGTTGTTAATGGTCTGAGCTCAGGGGGCTGAACAGTACTGAACACCATGCCTCAGTTTCCTGTCAAGCTTTTCCAGATGATTTCCTTGAAGTTTAAATGTCAAAGTTTGTAATTCCACAACTTCCTGAGGCAAACAGTTCAATAGAGGCATTTAGAGGAAGAGCCAGAACCCAGAGCGTGGTTAATTGCTTTTAAAGCACCTCGTGGAGAGCTTGCTGCCTGTTCTACAGCAGAGACTTCTCTTGTAAGACCTCTCTGAGGTGACTGAATGGTCTCCCCTTATACAGAATAGCCTCTCTAAATGACCATCATATGATCATTTGCTGCCCTTCAAAATGGCAGTCCGTGGCCAACGAGAGAGAGAAATAACTAGATGCAGGCGTAAGTGGGCACAGCGGCCTTGTCCAGCTTGCGCTGTGGCAGATGAAGATGAGCTTTGGCAGTGAACTGGGGCTCACTGGAAGGACTAAGTTTAATACCTTACTCTGCGGCACACGCTCTCTGTGATCCGAGGTGTGCTATTTAATCTGTCTGCATTATGTTTCCTCGCCTGTGAATGCAATAATGCTTCGTTTGTCTGTATTGGCTGTGAACTAGTCTGATAAGGACTACAGTCTTGTACGCACCTAGCACATTAGGGGTGAGATTTGACTGGACCTTCAGATAATGCTGTAACAAAAATACTGAAATAAGAAAACGGATTCTTTCAAGTAACTGCATCATCTCTGTGTTACCATACAGAAGGCACATGCTGCATTAAAGATCTGCTGAAAGCTTGATTAGGAAAGAGTCACATGGATCACACAGAGCATGTCTGTTTTACTTCACTTTACTCCAATTAATCCACGGAAGTGAGGTCTTTGTCTCTGATTGTACGTTCTGGCAATATCTGAATGGAGGGAAGCAGAGATTTATGTGTTGATGTCCCCTACTAGGCAAGCTGCAGTAATGTTTAGCACATGAACATGTTTTAATGTAACTTTATAAATTATTTTTAGATTCCATTGAAATCTGCTGGCTCTGGATGTGGTAGATTCTCCAGGGCCAGAAGCACGTAACTCAGGGGTGTCCTGCCGTACAAGAAACTCCATCCAGCCCCTGACTCGATTCGTTTCTGAATTCTCACAGTAAGACTCACTTAGTTTTCACAGAGGATAAACTCTGAAGCCTTTTTCTTTTGTTTTGTTTTTTTGTCTACCTCTCATCATTTTGCCAGACTACGAGAAGCTTTTGGCGCTCAAATCTTTGCTAACCTGTTTTGCAGCTCGCTGTCAGATGCATCTTCAGAGTCTTCATCCTCCCTCAGTGTCCTAATGTCTTCTGTGTAACAAGATAATTTTCAACCCTGATGATTCTAATGTTGGGGTAAAAAAAAAAGTTGAAGAAAAATGAGTAAACAGCAAATTTGGGTCCTCATTAATGAGTAAGGGAGAAGAGGTAAAATATGAAAAGATTTGTAGGGGGTATTGTTTAAATACATGATTTTCTTTGTAATGTGTGAGTGATTCTTTAAAGATTATATGAAATGAATGTATTTTATGAAGAATAGAGTACTAATTATCTGTAATGATACACTTTCTCATGGATAGTATGCACAGAAAGATACTTATCCATGAAGTCCTATACCATGAAAAGGTACAGGTGGATTTTTTCTTTCAATGTGTTCTCCTTCTTCCCAATTTATTCATGTTGTGAATCGGGGAACGGCTGGGGTAGGATGGAAGGTGGGGTTTGTAGAAGTAAACTAATCATTAATGATTCCATCAGAAATCAAATGGCACTAGGAATCACTTTGGAATGCTCGTTCTTTGTGTTATTCATCCCAAATGTTTTTTTGTGATTGGGAGGACGAAGGCACTCTTTCTGGTGGGGATCTGTGTGGATGCGAGTACTGGCATGCATCAGATTCCGTGATGAGGACCACAGCTTGGGCTTACAGCAATAGAACTGAGACTTGGAGTAACTGCGTTTTGAAATCACTTATTCTGAATTGACACAGAAGTGAAGTCTCCGCTCTTGAGAAATGCTGCTGTGGTTGAATTGATGTAAATGTTAGCTGGAATATTCCAGGAGCGTACAGCAAATAAATGTCAAAATCTGGTTGCTTTGGAGTGGACGGATCGAGTACTTAACATGCTGATAAAAGTGCAAAACTTCTCTAGAGTATTGATCAAGTTAAGTGCTTGAAAAGGAGACTGGTGGTTTCAGTTCTGGTTTTTAATGGAGAAAATGAGACACTGCTCTGCAGCGCCGTGATTGCAGAAGGCTGGGAATAAAGCTCAGATTTCCTGAATCCCCGTTCCTCAGTGAGCTCTTTGAGAACGAGTCCTGCTGAATTGTCTTCAGAGAGGAAACTCACACTGAATTGTGATTACTTAGCAACACTCTGAATGGGAACACGCTAAAGGATTTGAACGTTGAGTGTCGTCAGAAGATCTGCTTTTCATAAAGGCAAATCTGGTAGGTGTTTGGATAAACATCTTCTAAAAAATACAGAGGTGGGGAAAAAACATATCCATTAATTCTATTTGCATCTTACAGTATGACCAGGAGCAGGATACTGTCCCCGGTAAATCCCACATGCTTACGGGCAATTTCTTATCACTGTGTAAGCTTCCACACAATATTTCCTGTATCCTGGATCTTTCCTCAAAATCCTTCCTGAAATGTCTTATTTTTTACAGGGAAGAGGAGGACACAATAAGTCATATGCTGTAAGAGGAGATTGTAACTTTACATTGTATTAGAGCTTTTCATGTGATCAGCCACTCCTAAAAATGACAAAACATCACTGTTTCACGCACACCGAAGGGTTGTAAATAAGAAACTATCCAAAAATACCGTAGTTTTTGGCAGGGACAAGAATATTTGACAGGCACTTTGTCTGCAGATAACACACAAGGCTACTACTTTAAATGTTGATTTCTTCTTGGTTTTTTTTTTTAAGAAGATCAAAAGTTTTCCCACAGTTTCTGACATGATAATTTGTATTTGAACCGGTTTTGGGGCACATTGCGTGTAATTAAGTTTATAGACTTGTCCAAAACCTCAAATCGTCAGCTCCCACACATAAATGGCAACTCATCTATCACATCTTCAGTAGCGAGGGAGAGCAGGCTGTCTCAGAGCCATTTAAAACGCTTTGCTTTCATATTTGCCAAGTTCTTTTATTCTCGGTAGGTTTTAATGACTCAGACCTCTGAAATCTCTTCCATACATGGTTAAAGTGTAGCCACTGGTTGGGGGTGGCGGGGGGGAGGATGGAGGGAATAACTTACTGAACTGATAGAGTTTTAAACAAACTTGGGTGGTTTTTCTGAAACGGCATTTCGGTCCTAAGTCATACATATATATTCACATGCAGGACGTCTCTCGGCCTTAATTGTGCTGGAAGCTAGTGGAAGTAAGTATCCATATACAGTGAATGCAGTGCGTTTGCATCCAGCAGGGGTAGCTAGCCTCAACCCTCCATCCAGGTCCATCTTCTTAGCCAGGGTCCTTTTGTGGGTCTTATTTCTACGAGATTCCTTCAACTTTTCTGCCTTTGTCCATCTTTTACACACATATTAATGAAATAACTTGGTTAATAGCACCTTCTTTTAGCAGGGGATGCCCAATGCAAATCTATCTCGTTCTCCCCTAAAAGTAACTTAGCACAGACAGCACTTAATTTTGAGCAGGTTACTAACGGATGGTCAGCAGAACTATCAGATCAAATGTTTTGCACGCGTTTCTATTTTAAAAACATCCTCTAAAATAATTTCAACTTTTCTGTGTGACTGAGCCCTCTTCCAAGCAAGAAACGTGCTCGGAGGGGCTGATTTGGTCTCATGCTCACTAATATTGGACAAACTGAGTTGTCGTACTATCTCTGCCACAGGCCCGTTGCACCATATTGGTCAAATCATCTAGCTATTGTGGGTAAGATTTTTCAGAAGCACACAACACTTACGTAAATCCATTCCCCTTCAAGCTGATGGAGGCCCAATTCTTGTTTCCACTTAGGCTTCATTACACTTCCTGGCGAGGTTAAGATCTTTAAAACTAGGCTTTTTGCACTGCCAGAGGGGTATAAAGGGACCCCATGCGATTGCAGATCTGGGCCTGGCAATTTTTCCATGAACTTCAGCAGAAGCAAAACTAAACAAACATGGCAGCTTTTTAAAAATTTCATTTTGTGCTTCTTTATTTCCCCATGGTTAAAATAAGCCTAACCTCATACAAATACCTACCTCATACAAATGCAGCAAAGCTGACTTAATGTTTGCACAGCCGTTTGAAGATGTCCAGCGCTATTTAAGTGTCAACTTGCATCATTAACTTGAACTAATTTGTCTGCTGATCAATGAAAAATTTGTATGGTGTTTTATATCTCTCCGAGGAGTATCCCCAAATCCAAGTAATTTAGTTTTAGTAAGAAAAACAATGTATCGATGGTGAATTTAACTGCCCCGAGTGTGGTGTGGACTTCTGATGCACATCGTTGTGGGATGGTGTTTGGTCCCATGCTAACCGTGCTGTAGGTCACAAGACCGTTGATGGGAGCCAGTTTCTTTCTGTCCCAGCACTACAACAATCTATCAGTTGCTCATGGCATTTTGTAACAGATCCTTGCGAAAGTTCACAAGGGTACGAGGATCGCTGTCTTCTAAATGCCACGTGTATTTTGCAGACTGATAATGGAGTGTTTTATTACCGCAATGAACTGCCTTTTCTTCTCCTGTTAACATGCTGGAGCTCAAATTAATACCGCACCCTGTAGCTCAGCATGACATCGCTCAATTTGTATTAAAGTGCTAAGAGAAGTAAAAATAAAAATGTATTTTAAGGATGTTGTTGTTACATGAGATGGTTACTAGATAAATTAAGAGACAACAATAGTAAGTGTCAATTTAATAGGAACACAGACTGCCATACAAATGCGTACTAATAGATGCCTGCAGCCCCTTGCTTGCAGGAGAAGTCCCTGCCTATGTGAGCGACTGCCTTGCTGTCACTGGAATTGCTCATGAAAAGGCTGTTTGTGTACAAAACTGCAAAATCAGATCCTAAATAAAAATGCAACATGGTTATTCTATGAAAGTGGGGGCTTATCTTGAGGCATAGGGCTTTTGTTGTCTGTTTGTTTAAATAAATGAGTATGGTGCAAAAATGATCGTGATCTAAAATGCTGCTTCAGGAAACATCTCATTCCATTTCCATTCCGTAGTGCTCTGGATTTACAGGATCAATAACGTGCATACATCTTTCGTGGACTTTTAATCTGTATTTCCTTCTCTTGGTGGTGTATTTTTGTCTCTGTCAGCATTAGAATAAACAGGATCTGCCAGAAGAGATGATTAAATACAGCTAATAATATTGACTGTTTCTGGGTGCAACCTGATTTACAATTAGAAAAGTTAACTGGGGTTTGTTAACACAAGAGCAGTGAAGCAGGCTGGAAATTAGTACATTGGCACTGTTACGATAACTGTGTAGCTAGCTGAGAGGACTCCTTACTATCTCTGATGTCCAGCGCAGCATGTATGTGTGTGTGTGTGTAACATATATAACATGCATGTTAAGCATCTTGTGTTCTAATGCATTACACTTTATCGGCTACAGTGTTTTGTAATTGATACGGTTGTTCAGATCCCTCAGTACTCCCAAAGAGGTTGTATCCAGAGACCACCAGTGATGAATAACCTTCATTAGGACTATGGCTGCAGCCAGGTGCGGATTTCCACTGAGCAATCTAGACCCAAACCCACCTTTTAAGAAAAGGGCCCTGGCCTCATCTGTGTCAGAGTAGAGAGGGGTGCCAGGATTTTAGTCGTGTTTGAACGCTCAGCCACACAGCCTCCATGGGACCTTTGAGAAGGTGAAAGGGTGAGCGTGTTTTGAAATTGCTGTTCTAGTGTTCCAGACCTGCCGCTTTCACCAAGGAACTGTGCCATCTGGCATTTGATTAGGTTTCTTAATGCCACAGGATCCCAAATACTCCAACAGAGCCTGGTCTGTATTTTAAGTACAACCACATTGCCAGTCTGGAATTGACACCTTCAGCTGTGGTATTTGCACCAAATGTGGTTGGGCCCGAACAAGTCTCTGCCAAAACACAAGCCGCAACTTTAAAACCCACAAATTTAAGTCTATTACAAGCTGACACTACCTAACTACATATATGCTGTTCTGGTGGGAAAAGAAATCTGCATGGCTGTTGAGTGCCAGTCGTTCCCTTTCTTTTTGTGAAGGAATAGGCATCCCCACGTAGCAGGGAGTGAGAGCAGCCCTGCAGCTCGGGGCTACTGCCTGTGTGCTGTGAGCTAGATCTAGCTAGTTGCCGCGATCTCAGCTATTGCCACCTGAGGCTGTGACAGAGGGTTTGTTGCTGCGTTTGCTAGGAGGAGGTAAATCTCACTCCTCGGTGTAAAAAACCCTAGGTTTCCAGGCTTTTTCCGTAACAAGTAGAGGAAGAAAAGCACTGCCCTGTGGGAATTCATTCCAGCTTACGTGGCTGTCCTAGTGCAGGGTGACTTGTCCTCGAAGCCCTTGTTGCTCACTGTTGACTGCAGAGGTGACTGTCTAGCTGCCTGACATTTGGTTAGCTCTGGTTAGGTGAAGTGGATCCTGTCATTACTACTTATCCCTCATGTTTGTACATGTGGAAATGTCCGTGTTTAGAATCCATGGCATCACTAATTTTATCTTGAGTGAGGATTATGTTTTACAAAGTTCACGTACGCATATGCTGGTGTGCAAGCCACACTTCAGCAAAATTTTTTAGGACGCTCTTGCTGCTGGAAGGCACTGGGTAGCTGGTCTTGATGGGAAATAGAAAGTAGAGGTTCTAAAGAGACAATTAAACCTGCAGCTCTCAGCAAGATCTAAAATGTCTGAAAAACTTAAAATACGAGAGTTTCGAGCTACAGATGCTTTGGATGCCTGGACACTTGGTGGTCACTTGGAGCCAAATGGGCTTTAATCTTTTTGCATGTGTAAAGTTGCTAATTAGGGATGGACAGTTCTGAACATGTCACGTAATTGTTCTGAAAACCTGTTGTTATGAATTTGTGTCTCTAAGGTCTGTGGTACTCTTTCACTGTATTACTCTAGTCTGTGTGGCTCTAAAACTATGTTGTAAATGTTCTTACAATAGACAGGGCCTTCATGTGATGTTAGTATAATTATTTAATATTTATAGTACAACAGCGGTTGAAAGATCTCGTGCTGAGCCTATTTTGTAAGATGCTGTGCAAACAACACCTTTGCTTAAAGAGAATATTGAACCAAAAGTTGCTATACCTATTAGTTTTTTACCTGTTATTTACCTGCTATACCTATTAGTAATTTTACCTTAACTCAGAGTAGGTGAAAACTCTTTGGATTTACCTCCTGTTCTTTGTCTTCAGTAAACATGTTTTTGTTTGGAAAGATAAACTGCAGATCTGTGTGAAAATAAGAACTGAAGACACACAGCGTGAATGTAGTTCTGTTCTAGCAAAGAACGTGAGCAGCCAGAGGAAGTTAAGTACGGAGTTAAATCCATTTAGTAAAGCTCAATGGCACTTGAATAATTGGTGTGCCGCCTCCAAAGGTATGCACAATTGCAATTGTTCGCATCCGTGAAGTTACAGTAATATCTAATTCTGTTTAGTGAAAGTGATCACGTGCAAAGAGTTAAATAGTTGCAGGAATAAATCCTTGTTTTGTAGGTTTTTTGAAACCTGGACCTGCTGGTATGAGGAGACCGAGTTTATCTTTCTGGCAGGAGGCCTGGCGTTCTGTTGGTACTCATTTTGTCTGGAGTGGGAGGAAGGAGTTGTAGTAAGCTACTGTCTTCTCTTTTTGCATTGGTGGGGTAAGAAAGCCTGGTTGGATTGCCAGGCATACTGAATTGCTTGAGTCAGGGGCCTGGTGTACCATGGGTAGTAGCAATGTCACATTCCCCTCTGCTGTCTGCTGAGCCGCTTCACTGATGGGAGCCGAGCCGTTCCCTGGTAGGGCCAGTTTGGATGGAAGGCACCTCCATGCATGTGCGACAAGTTCCTCTCCACAAGGCATGGGGCAGCTAACTTGTTTCACACAATTTGACAAAGCTATGGTACAGCGGTGGCTTCTGTTCTCTACTGGACTGGTTTCAAGATTGTTTTGTCGTGGAGTGGTTTTTATGTAGAGAGCGATTCTCTTCCGAGTCACCCAATTTCTTCATTATGTTGTTTACACGCTTCTCTAGGCATGCTTGTGGAGTGTGTCTGTTGAAGGGTGTCGACACTTCACTGTATAAGCGTATGAATTAACTCATAATATCTTGATTGTAGACATGAAGCACCAAATCACTTTGGTTATTTAGAGAAGCAGAGCCTGGAGAAGGCTTGCTGTATTATTAAGGATGCTCTTGGTGGTTTCAGGAGTCTACTGGCAATTGACTGTAAGCACTGTAAGCTCAGTTCATCAGGCTGCTCGTGGCTTCCTTTGGGACTTGGACAAAACATCCTGCCTGTGCTTCAATTTCTCCATGGACACAGCAGGGACAGCTCTTACGCAGTCATAGCAATAGGGACTTGTTGGCTTAGAGTTACCGTGAAGTTGCTGAGATGACATACGTTATAGAAACGTATCATTTTGTTCTGACTGAAATGCAGCATTGCCATTCCCCTCATAATTCTCTTTAAGAGTAGGGTGCCAGGACTTTCACACTGATAGCAATTCTCTTACTGCATCACTGAACAAGTTCTTGCTATTTGTAACAGCATAGTTTCCATTTGTCATGACAGACTATTTCTAAGCTTTGCTCATTATTTAGGACTGGATTATATCACTTTATTTGTTTCTGTAGATGCTTTCATCAGAAACCAAGTCCAGATGTAGTGGGTTGGCAGTAGATCAGGTTGAACTACCCAAGGTTTTGCTGAGACTAAATAAGGCTTAAATATTTTTGTTCTGTTTCCTCTTCACCTTACTTATCATGCTGGCATTGACAGAAGCAAGGCTGCTTTCCTGAGTGTTGATCGCCCTTCTGCATAGCCAGTAAGTGCTGTTAGCAGTGTTTAAAATACAAGTGACTTGTTGATGCAAGAGAGAGACAGGGGTTTGAATAGCTAGCCCTCCTTGTTTTGGCAAGCCTATTAAGATGTCAAGTGGCTCACACAGTGGACAGGATTCTGAGGCCTGCAGTAGCACAGCCCTGACATTTGGAACTGGCAGCCAGCCCTGAAGGTAACAGTGCGCTCAGTTGGTTTTCATAGTGATTCTCCTCACAGGTCTGTATGTGGTAATAGGCTGCCACTGGCAATTTGCATGGCAATTTGGACTAATTGCCAACAGCGTTGTCACCTGTCACAAACAATTCATAATCAAATACCGCCTCTCTGCAACTCTGGGCACTTACCATGCGTATTGCGAGATGTATTATAACATACTGTGATCAGTAAACAACAGCACTGTACTGACTTTTGCCTTCTGCTTCCTGAAGAGTGCTGGTGGAAGCCAACTTGCTGCAAGACATGGCTACCTCTGGCCTACAGAAGACATCCTTTGTTTTCTGTGCCCAGGAGCCAAGAATGAGGGATGGCTTACATTCGGAGTGGAGTGTGTGACAAAACGCTGCTTAAAGGGCACTGATACCCCCAAAAGGGCCTCATGGTGAGGCAGTTTGACTTTAAGTCATCCTCTCAAAATAAAAAACACAATCTCCAGCCCCTCAAACTACGGCCTTACAGCAAATGTGGGCTTTATGGAAAGTGCTGCTCTGATTTTTAGCATTTGAGTCAGTAAAACAGCATGACTTGGCATCTAGTTATAGAAGAGGTTGGAGAAGGCTATTGCTTGCCAAATATGCAAATCATTTGTGTGATTTACTTCAGCAAAGATGTGAAATACATCCTACTCAGTCTGGGCTAAGGAGGAACCCTGGGGCTAGGAAAGTGCAGAGCTTTGAATAGCAAATGGAGATTGGTAAAGCTGTGAGCCCCCAAGGAGACGCCTTGTCTCCCACTTGCTTGAGGCCAGCCTGTGGTGGTGGTACACCTACCTCTGGACTGACCCCCTAGGGCAGTTCTGTAGGTGACACAGTGGAACGATGAGACTTGACAGAAGATTAAAGTGAGTTTAGGCTTCTGTTTCAGAAGAGCTCCTGCAGTGTTCTGTTGAATGCAGAGTGCTATTGGAACTTTCTGATGCGGGTAGGGCCAGCGCTGCTTTTCTGCTGATAGGGATGTCTCTGATTTGTGATACAGTTCAGTTATGCATGAAGGTAAAATGTCAGCTGTTCCGGTCTGGTTTGTTTCCTTAAAGCTGTCGTAGAAAACATTTCAAACACTGCAAGCTAATTAACTGCAGATACTATTTAGTTACCAATATCAGATCTGTTGCATCATCTTCTGTATATGGACTTTTGACTTCTGAAAGCTGTAAGTTAGAATTTGTCCTTTTACTTATCTGGAGTTAGGCTTCCTAAATACTTTCCCATGGATTATGCAAGTGACGAGGAGAATAAAACGGGCCAGTATACATTCAGATTTGGTTCACAGAAGTTACGAGAGTAGAATTTCTTTGCATCGCGGGATTCTGTCTCCTTCCTGGAAACACGTGTACCAGTGACCTCAGCAAATCAGTCAGTCTTCTATGGAAGATCTCATTCTGTACCACTGAGATAACTCACTCTCAGATATGTAATCTAAACTGCATTAAAACATGTTTAGCTAGCCACCTCTTCATGGAGCACGTGCAGCATTCCTCTTTCCTTATTATTATGTTGCAGTATTCTGATAGCAAAGCAAGAGAGGATTAATTTGTACGAGATGTCAGGTCAGGTCCACGTGAAGAACATAACGCTCGCTCACTGTGACAGGAATGCGTGCATACTGTGAATGTAAGTTACGGAAAACTTCACCTTCTAGACAGAGATCACTCCAGCTTCCTCATTTTCTAAAAAGAAACAGCAGGACCGCAGTGCATGGCTATAACTGCACTGACACAACCTTGGTAAAGTTAGTCATGGATCATGCTTCATATCAGTATCTCAGCAGATCTGCTTTCCCTTGATCAGTTCCCACCTTTTTCAAGGGTCCTGGTCTTATTCCTGTTAAACAAAGAGCTGCTTCCTTATTGCTTTTGACATGAGGCTCAAGAATTCACTTACATAAAAATGCCTTGAAATCAGTGGGTCTTTTGCCATAGAGAATGCCACGTTCATGTCCTGAACATAAAAGGTTTATCATCACTACATCATCAACAAGACAAATAGGTGTGATAATTGCTGGCTCAAGGGGCTGTGGAAAGCTGTGAGCCTGGCTCTAAGAAATTATTCCGGTGTGGAGGTGACTTTAGGCTGAATCTAAGGCTCAACGGAGACTGTTCATGTAGGTTACCTCCACGGCATGGATGTGCCTTGATGGTCTAAGTAGTGCGTACTTCTAACTGTTAGAGAGCTCCTTAGGCTATACTGTTGAGCCCTACTTTAAAAAACACAAGAAGTGTCTGGCTTAATAAAGTGTGGGAAATGAGGAGAAAATTTTTAATAATTATTGTGAAAGTGTATTCAGCTTCTCTTGTCACATAACGCAGCCAGGAGCTTAACGTGTGTGAGTTGTGGAGAGTTCAGAATGAAATAGTTCTCCTTCTAAGGTTTGAACATTTTTCAGGAGTAAAATATGTTGGCCGTGAGCACACATTACAAATGACTGGGTAACAGTAAAGCACGGTCACCTTCACTGCGTACGGGCCTCGCAGATTTTAGCAGTCAAGAAACAAAGAACTGAGTCTGCAATGCTTCACGCCTCTTGATTTTGATCTTTGGAATGGGGATATTTTCCTAACTCATTCCAGTCCTGTCATGCTGGGAGCAGCTCTGTTTGCTCCGATTACAAGGAAATGTGGTGGAACAATGCTGGCTTATGCTTGCTGAGAACAGGAGTGCAATGCGATGGAAGTTCCCAAGATCCTGGCAGCTTAGCTAATGGACATTGCATGTCTTTGTTAGTGTTTGAACATCTGTTTAGTTAGTAAACCCCAAGACAAGTGAGTACCTTGCTCTTTTTAGGACAAAACTAATAATGTTTGAACAACTCGTTGAAAATGTTTTGGCCCAGCATTGTTATAGCTACCCCAGCTGTGTTATAATAAAGCCAAGCCCTTTATTATCTGAATGGATGGATGGGAAAAAATATTTCTTTTCATATTATAGCCAAATACAAAACAGCTCAGTTACTGGTCTTCTGAAACATGGGTCAGTTTTACTATGAAGTCATATTCAAAAGGTCTTTCCAGCCCTTACCATTCAGAGGAAATTGTCTGCTTGACCCAAAGCATTCTCCGCTTCTGAATGCATGGCCAGGCTCTGCTTGGCAGCCCCTTGTCTACGACAAGCAAGCTGCTTACATGGGGGGTGTCTGCTAAACTTCTCACCTTTGTTGAAAAAGTGCAGATGTGATAGATGATGGATGGGTGAAAGGAATGAGAAGAGAGTTTATCCTCTTTCTATTAGTATGCTTGTTTCTCCACAGCATTGATTTGGTCTAGCCTGAGAAGTTCCATGAAGTCAAAGAAGTCTCTAGGTATAAATTTCAGTCCTTGGGTCTGAAGGGGAAGAGGCTCTGCACAAGATCTGTTGCGGGGTTAATAGAGGATTCATCTCACCGAGATGTGGTCTCCTAAATAGCAGCACTGTCTCACGTTGGAAGTTTTGACTTGGATTAAATGTATAAACATTTGCAAAGACATCAGTAAGAGTAGCTAGAATTTTATGAAGCACTGAATAAGAAGCAAGCTGAGTTTGGTCTGAATGTCTAATGCCAGATGAGTTAGTTACTCATGTGCTTCTCTCAGATTTTAATACTTTTTTGTTGTTTTGAAAAATGGAACAATGTCACCTCAGAGCCATTTCACAAATCACAAGAGTACTGGATGATTTTGTCTCGGTCTTAACAACAGTATCCTTTTGAAATTCTGCAACCATATTTGACTGGTCTGTCTGTGCTATCCTAGACATCTTTGCTGCTCTTGTCAAGCATGTGGCTTAGTTGTCTCTTGGCACCAATTTGTAGTCTGCCATATCTTTTGTCTCTGACCTTTTTTTTTTTTTTTAGTGATAAGTCTGAAGAGTTTATAGTTCATTTGAGTATTTGTGAGGTGTCCTCATCTCTCAGATATTTAATGACCATATTCGGGAAGCTCTGAAAGCCTGGAGAATCCAGTTTGTGGGATTAGTTCTGAAAGTTTAGTATGCTTACAGAATTTGAAAAACAACTTGACATGATGGCTTGCATTTTATGCAAAGCTGTAAACAAGAGGAGAGTAGTCAAAGCTTGGCTG
Organism: Steatornis caripensis; assembly: GCA_013398225.1. NCBI lineage: Eukaryota > Metazoa > Chordata > Aves > Caprimulgiformes > Steatornithidae > Steatornis > Steatornis caripensis. The sequence goes on along the minus strand of VZSC01002407.1, from coordinate 100,468 downwards.
GTTCACAGATGTGAATACTTTAATAATATCTCACGGGAAATGCAAGAGAAGTGCGGTTATTCATGTTCGTCGATAGCGCCTATTCTGGCGAGTGACCTCTTAGAGCAGGTACAAAGATACATAGGTGATGCTGTTCTACTACCCTTTAACCATCCCAAGTGGCACCTCTAAAATGTGAAGGGCGAACACACCGGTGCAGGATGAGGACATGTTGATGTTGTCATTAGTGCTCTTTCTGTAGAACGAGAAATTCTGAGACGTTCTGCACAACCTGAGCAGTTGTGCTCCATTCTTAACTGGATTACCATTATATCTCACATCCCATGAGATATTTAGCTATGAAATGTATCTGCCTCTGCATTTTGATAGAATCCCAATGAATAGAAGCACTTTCAATGCAATAACAAGGTGGTTGTGGTTAATCTGTTACAAAGTACTTGGATTTTACATAGTACCAGGATCTTCCTATGCCATTTTGATTTTTGTTTTATTCTGAGCCTTTGATACATTTTTCAAGTTTATTTTCTGCAGCCACAGAGAAGGCTGAGGTTCTTAAGTATTCATGTTGTTCTTTAATGTAAAAAAAAAAAAAAAAAGGCAAGCAAACAAAAGAAAAAATAAATAGCCCTTTAAGGATGTCTGGATCTACTCTGCGAGGTGACGGAGCCATTACGGCTTTTCTGCAGTGGAAGTACAGCGCTCACTTTTGTAGAAAGTGCAGGTAGTTATTGGCTCTGGAGGATGATGCTGACAGCGTTGGCCTTCAGAGGCGATAAATAGGGTATCTAAAGGGAAGTCAGTCTTTAGGAATGTGAGAAGTAAACGCTGCCTAGGCCTGGTGTGTATTTACAGTAGAAATACCCACATGAGCACTTAATTGATCTCTCCTGGGTACCTGGAGCAGCCTGCCTTGTGCCCGGGAGCGCAGTGTTGGCATAGCTAGGTAGGAGCTAGCTCAGGCTTGCTCACGTATCTCTGTATAGCCCTGCGTCATGCAGAGTATGCATTCCCAGAACATTCAGGGGTTTTTTTAGTTGAAACCTAAGGTTCCTGGTTACTGCGTGAGCTACAGCAGCTCAGAGTTCGCAGAAAAACCCAGCTATTGTGGGAATCGCATCAAATCCCAGGAGCTGGCATGGCTGGGCCTTCTACGGTCAGTCTACATTTGTCGTGCAACTGGTTAGTGTCCCCTGACTTCACAGGGAGGGAAACCCTCCTGCGAGGCAGGATCAAATTCTGTTTCATGCCTGCTGCAGAGTAAACTGTGAAAGGAGCTGTACCCAAGGAGAGGTGCTGCTTTGACTCTTACGCCTTCTTTTTGCTGCACTCGACGCTCCGTTCTCACGTTTGTCAAGTCCTGGTTGAGCGAGCCATGTCCTGCGTCAGGGGAGGAGGACGGAACTTCCCATCAAGTATATTCATGGAAGACAGACAGGAAAGCAGTGTCGTCTGCGAGATTCAACTCTCCTCTCTCTTGACCTTTTGGGATTATTGAACACGTTAGACTTCAGTGCTAAGAGACTGAAGAAAACCTCTGATTTTATCCAGGTTTGGCTCTTCCTAGCTACGCCTGACACCGTGTAGTGGCAGTCTGAGGTGTTTGCTGCTCTGGTCTCTGTGCACAAGCAGAAGAGACTGAGCTCTGCTGGAGGATCCTCAACCCGAGCGCAGCATCGTCGTGCCCCCAGCACCCAGAGCGCTCCTGCGGTGATCAAAGGGAGGCGGTGGGTCCTGAGAAATGTCACCGAGTCTTTAGAAAATCCTTCTGCTTGGCAGCATTTGAGCTTCTTATTTTATGACTCTTCCCGCCCTTGTCCTTTGATATTGTAGACCTTTGCGTTAAAATAGGATCTGTGTTTCCCAAGAGAGAATGCCCAGAGGATGGTGTGAAGTCATGTGTTGTATGTTCATGGTATTGCCACTTCAGATGTTCTTCAATCAGCATGTGGTTCCCCTCCACCCCAAATTAAGTGATTTCACTTAAAGAATTATGAGGGGGTTTTGTTTGTCATGTAAGAATATACGTTAAAATGGCTTTTATTTGCCTTCTAGTTCTGATCCTTTCTGGTTCTTCAAGTTTGTCTCTTCACCATGAGTGTCAGTAACTCCCTGTTTTTATTTTGGGGGTTGTTTTTTTATGTATTTTAGATGAAAGCTGAGATTCTCATGCAATCTTCTGTTTCCATCAGGTGAGGCTGTATGAAAACATGGCACACTTTAAGAGCTGACAACACCACGTTAGATGTGCAGTGCCCAAGGGTGTATCAAACGGGGAGGTGGCACTTTGTGCTCTGCCCGTTCTTAGCTTACTGGGAGATTTTACATGGTTTAGAGCAGCTCCATAAGCGATTGTGGGCAATTCTGTACAGGTTCAAGCTTTGAGAATCCCTCAGGAAGATGGTTAAAGGCTGAATGTTACTATTTGACTAGAGCTATTTGAGAAGACTTGGGTATTTTTGCAGCGACATTTTGGAACTGTGTCAGTTACTGTAACAGTTGATGGTAAAAATCTAGGCTGGTATTTTAGCACCAGGGCTTTGTTGAAGACAGGGTGGCTTTTAAAGCCGCTTTACAAGAAAGGAATCTCTGTCAAAGCTTGTGCTTTTCGTGGTGGTCTGAGTATGAAGACCAAAGATGGAGTTTTTTGGTGCTTATCTTCATTAATAGGAGCAGACTGAGTCACAGCTGGGGCAGACTTCAGGGGGAGAAGGACTCTTGAGCTAAAGTAAGCAACTTGCTGCTGCGCTCCTCAGCTGTGCAGCTTGCTAGAGGAATAGAAATACCAGCCGTTGTACCAGACAAAACTGTAGGCTTGCTCACTGGCATTGGCGCAGCCCAACACTTCTGAGAACTTGAACCAGTGCTCCCCCACGGTTTGGGCGCCCGTCGCACACAAGACCATGTAAGGGCCAAACAGGAATTTTACAGCCGTTTTAATTCCAACAATGACCGAGAAAGGGCAGACCCTGCCTGAAGGCACAAGCGTGGGGCTGCAAAAGTGGAAGAGAGTGACGCCTTTGGGCTGACTATCCTTGTAACTCTCCATGTAGCTCTCCCAGCTGTAGGTATTATTTATGTTAATATAATTGTCTAATCCTTTTTGAAAGCCAGTAAAGCTATTTCCCTACAGCATTCCCTCCTTGCCCTGTGGTAATAAATTCCTTGGCTGATTTCATGCCACATTTAAAAAATATTTTTGTAAAAGAGTGTCTATTACATTTACTGCCTTTTTATAGCATGGAGCAAGATAAATCAGCACATCCTAATTTTGCTTCACAATTATTCATTCATTACTTCACTTGCCACCTGAAATCAATCAGCTTTTCTTGCTTCCTCCTATCTTTTCCAGCTAAATATTCCTCTAATCTTTCTTTGGAACCTCAGTGTATGTTTGTCATTTTTAGTGTCTTAAGCATTTATTTGATTCAGTTGTCTAATCTGCGAAGGTTCCTTGGTAGTATTTGATTATACTTTGGTTAGCGAGTCAGATTTTCTGGGTGGCTGCTCCCGGAGTCTGCCTGATTCTTCGGTGGCTGTTGCCTGGAGCATTACGAATCCCAGCCCCAGTAACGATGCGGCCCGCAGGACTTCAACGGCTTCCATGTACCTCGTGCAGGGCTGCTCCTTCCATTACCCCCTTCCTGTGCTTGAGACAAACTGGAATTATCTTAAATCACGTTTGTGGGGCCCTACCGCTGTAGGCAGGGTTTTGCGCGGTCCAGCAGCAACCACAGCAGCCTGGAAACTGCCTCCTGTGTTCCCCCTTTCGGCATCCCAGAGCAGTACCCTGCAGTGTGAAGTAGCTGTAACTCGGCATGCTCTGGCCCAAACACTGATCCTCTGAGAGCTGCTGTTTCATTGGGTTTAGCCTCCTAGCAAGGCCGTCTGAGCAGGAGATGTTTCTTAGTGAGATGTTTTCACCCATTTTAAGGATGCAATCGTACCTGATGTAATTTTGCCAACTACTTTGTCGCTTGCAGTGTTCAAGCACAAGATACGGAGTTGGCAGAGAATCTCATGAGAATTTTTTTTCTCATAGTGATTACAATCAATTTTCTTTTCGTCTGTTATGTATACAGACATCAAAACAACACGAGGTGTAAAGAAATATGAAACCTGAATTTGTTCTCTAGAACAGGAAGCATTTTTCTTTTCCTGTAGTCCTGATCGAGAGCCTTAGCATTTGCCCTTTGTTTTGCCAAGAACAGATCGTGTTTTTCGGGGTCTGAGTCTAATTTCTGAATTAGAAGAGAAAGAACAAAGAGAAAAAGAACTCCATTTATAAAGTCTCAGTGGAAAAATAAAATAGACACATACGCAAATGCAGGGGGGGTCTCTTGTAAGCACATGCACAGACAGGGATAGAAGCAAGCAACGCAACTTGCTTCCGTGAGACGTGCTTGCGATTTCATCACGACATGGAGCCAATGTACAGAGAAAGCAGAGGGGCATTTCTCATCAGTTACACAGCTCATGGACAGTATGCCTGTGTCAGCTTTTCTGTGAGCTGATAGTGACCCCATGCAGTGCACTGTTCCTTTTCTCATTTCCATCTGTTCAACATTTCACGGTTTCTCAAAATCACTGGAAGCCTGCTATTGATCTTTAGATGTGCCCTAAGTTTGCCATAAATTTTATACGGTGACCTTTTACTGCCAGAAAAAAAGATTTCAGGACACCTTCAGGCCGACATCTACCCTTAAATAAATGAAAGATGTTTGCAAATCATTGCAACCTATTTATAACCCTCTGGGAATGCCTGAGCTGAGAGAGAATCACCACCACCTTAGTGGTTATTGATCTCTGCAGAGTAGGTCTTTCTTTTCGTGGGAGAATTCAGCCACTTTACCCTTTGTTCTCTATGTTTTGGAGTATGATCATCTCTCTTTTTGTATATGCACAGCAGCACGAAATCATAACGGTTGCGTCTGTCTTTGTCCAGCATGTTGTGATTTCATTCGCAGGCAATGCGGTGTCTGCATTAGGTCAGACAGATTCTGCTCTGGCAACGATACATCTGCCCGACATGCCCCATTGCTCCTGCAATCTACAGCCAAACCCTCTTTATGTCGTTCCACCGTTCCTTTTCTCATTTCCATCTGTTCGTCGTTCCAGAGTTTCTTGAATAATGGAGAGACAGCGATTGCTTTTGAGATGTGTCATAAGCTTGTCGTAAGCATTTTCTTTCCTTTAATAACCCGCTTTGCCAGGCAGTGCAGTTGGAGGATACAGTAAAGGGAATTGACAACTTATTCCAGCTGTTCTGCTGAAGCAAGTGCCAGTGGCTCTTCTGCATGTTTCCCTGCTCGCTGCCTGCATTGATTTTCTATTGTTCTTGGCAGAAATATTGAGGCCCATTATTGCAGCCTCTGAAAATTAAGGCGGCCTTGTCCCTTGGAGTGTTAAAACAAGAGAGATTTTAGCATTAAGGACATGAGGAAAATAAGTGCTTGTACTTTAAAGGATGATTGATATAAAATCTAAGGCAAGAAACTTACTCCTGTGTTGAAATTTGCATGCTTCACTCTTTCTGTGTTCATTGAGGTAAAATTCATTACCATGGTTGTTAGCTGTGAAAAATTATATTCACTGTGGAGTTAACAATGTGGCTGGATTTAAAGTCCCAGCTTTATTTACAGCCGCTTAACATTTGCCTCAAGCTGTGATAAAGATCTTATACCTTAGGGCTCCAAATGATTTGCAGAGAGGTCAGGTAGAAATAAAATACTGTCTTCCTTGCACGGTGTTCTTGAGATGCAAAGGGAGGATGCAAGAGGAAAGGCACCTGCGTTCCATGGGAGCGCTGGGTGCTGGCTATGGCCAGGGTCAGAGCGCAGCGGTGCTGTGACCCAGGAAGTGCGGGATCCCTGCACCTCCTGGAGCTGCCGCTGCTGCCCGCCCCCCCGCATGGAGTACCTCTCTCTGACTGCAGCATTTTCATCCTTGGTACAAAGCCCTTCGTGAGTGATACTGCACAGGGTAGGGAAATCATTCACTGCCTCATCTTTCTCTCCCCCTTCCCTGCTGTGGTTTCTCTTTTCTAGGCAGTTCTATAGTTCTCGGCCTTTTTGAACCAAACGGGGTGAGCGTGACCTCGGTGAGATTTTGTTGCATTATTTTCATCCTCTCTCTGGAATGAGGGGCCGTTGTTTCCTCCTGTAATCAACACGGTGCCCGGAGGCCAAGTTCCTATGTGTTTGACGCTTTGCCTTGGTCATTGACCCACATTTCATTCAACCACGTTGGTAAATACTGGCACTTCTTACGTCTTTAAGATTTATGTAACAGACAGGGGAAGATCAGAACTGGAGGTGTCTCTTACTATTTTGGGGCCTGGGCTGCCTGCCAGTTTTGCTTCTTGAGAAGCAAGTGTTTAGTTTTGGGCGTACGGAGCGTGTGACTCATTCTTGTCTTTGACATGCTTTAATACATGTACTGAGTGGTGATTTACATGAGGATGCATTGAGGCTCTGAGCTGATGGCACCCGGTGCACTTTAATCTCGCATGCGGAAAGAGGAAATGAGTTAATCTGTGGTTAAATATAGAGGTGGTGAAAGAGGTGAGAAGGGAGGGGTTGACTCTAATCTCACTTAGGCTGGGGTCAGTCAAAAGTAACCTCTGCATCTGGATGGTGTTAGTCTGGGGTAAGTCATACCTCACCTTTGCGGAGCTGACAATATTAGCTAATGGAAAATGGCGACAAAGTGAGAATGTGCCCTGAGCTCTGCCGTCGCTGTAGTGTTGTTCTTTGTGTTCACCCTCTGCATGTTGGCGACATGGGTTTGGTTTTTTTTCTTTCAAGAGGTAACCAATGGATTGTAGGGGTAAGCAACCGCACATTGCTGAAGTTACATCTTAACGACCTAATCTGTGAGTGGATCTGTGTTCATCTACAAGCTTGGTTCTCTGTGATTGTCATCAAGATATACCATGACTTTGTTCCTGGATTTTGCAGCGCATGTTTGTTTTCTGTGTATTCCTGTTCTCAGCTTTGAGCTGGGCTTGCAGGAGAATTGAGAAACAGGGATACCTCATCTGTAGATACCGCCTTCTCTTCTCCCTTTGTGTGCAGATGTGTTCTTAAACTCAGTGTTAGACTGAAGAGCTGCCACCAACCATTCTCTCCAGCTTGCCTACGTGGGTTTTTTTGGAGAACTGTATTATAGTATGCCTTACTGGTATATATTAGCCGCTTCTGAGCAGTTTCTGCAAAGCTCTGCGGGTATGCCGGCCACACCTGAGTGAAGAGGGGTGCTTTGCACAGGGCTGGCACTGCCGCCAGACCAGGGCGCACTGCCTGTGCCGCGAAGCGGTACGTTGCCTGCGCTGTGTTGGAGAAGAGGTGAAATGGACTTTGCTGACTCGTTTGGGCAGGTCAAAGTGGACTTTTGGGTTATGGGCTGAACAAACCTGAAAGAGGGATTTCAGCAGCAGCCCAGAGTTGCTTTTTCTGAGAAGGCAGCTTGAGCTAATCTGTTATGTGCTGACAGTGTTTTCTCAACAGAGTTGAAGCCAAGTAGTCCGTGTAAGGAATTTGCATTTGGAGATCACATACTATATGGGTCATGTTTGTTGAGTAGTGGGTGAGAAAAGCCACTGGTTTACATAAGCTCGCTAAGATGAAGGGTCTGTCAGTTAGAAGAGTTCTTTTTTATATTGGGGAAAATCTGAAACAGTTTTTAGGGATCAAGACCTACCCTGGAACGTACTTGTGCCTCTTCTGTTGACTTCACTGGGAATCACATGCTTTTGCAGGATTTGGCCTGGCATGTAGATTAGTAACAGCATCGCTGTTGTCTTGGCTCTTTGGCCCAAAGCAATATTCTGTGAGTTATTCCAGTCCGTAGACACGGGCTGAACTCTGCCCATCTGTCCCTAAGCAGTCCATATAGATCACGTACAAAGTTTGTTTGGTAAAATCTAATACACTACGCAAAAGCCAATAACATTAGAGAGGGCTTATCAATAACAGGCTGGTTCGCAGTATTATTATTAATTGTAATTAGCAAAAATGTTACCAGAATCTGATCTTTGCTGCGCTAGCTGAAGATGGCATTTTTTTTTATTTGATACTTACTAAGCTAAAACTCAAAAGACGGAGTGACTTGGATAAGAAATTTTTAAAAGATCGTTGATAGCTCTTCTGATCTGACCCACAAGTCTTATGACTTCGGAGTGGAAGAACAATAACCATATCTGAGACCAAGGACAAGCATCACCTTAGCAGACAGTTGCTCAGGTTGGAGATAGGGACCCTTGTCCTCCCTTCCACACTGCTGCTTGTTGCTGTCCCGGTACTGGACATGAGNCTTATGACTTCGGAGTGGAAGAACAATAACCATATCTGAGACCAAGGACAAGCATCACCTTAGCAGACAGTTGCTCAGGTTGGAGATAGGGACCCTTGTCCTCCCTTCCACACTGCTGCTTGTTGCTGTCCCAGTACTGGACATGAGGGGTTGTAACTTCACTCGTAGCTTTGCCAGCTGGACAGTGCATGTGAGCACTGTCTGATCAGCATCAAGAAAACAGATGAGCTTAATTTATCTTTACTGGTTGTTCAACTTAACTTGGTGGGTTCTGCCTCCTGCGGATTACAGAGTCCTCACACGGACACTTCTGCTACCAGCAGTGTGGGGAGCTGTAACCTCTGGCAGGTGGGATGGGGACAAGCAGTTTTCAATGGAAACGCCTTCAAAAGATGGGTGTTGATTTCCAGACTTAGAGGCAGTATAGACCAGTGAAAAGAGCATTGTGCTAGGAAAGCAGGAGCCACAGTTTGTTCCTGGCACTGATCCTGTTGTTATGGGATCAGGTCAAATCACTTCTCATCTGTGCGCCTGTTTCCCCTTCATCTGTCTTGTCCATTTAAACTCCTTGGAAAAAGGACTGCCTGTTCTTATGTGGACAATGGCAAAATAATAATATTTTTATCCTGCTAGTCTTACAGAGCTGCTTGAGGTTGCTTTCTGAATGGTCTTTAGATCTGAGTATTGTTTGTTGGTTTTTTTCCTTTCCAGCCCTTTGCTTTTCCATTGCAAAGCTGGCCCCACACTGATGTGTTTGTGTTTTCATTGCCATTGTACTTGCTTTGATTTTGCAGCTCAGTGCCCAGAGCACAGGGTGCTGTACAAAAAACACGATGAAGTCGAGCAGGGTCAGCCTCTTTTTCTTTCTACCTTGAAAACAATGTGAAACCCCTGTCTTTCTTTCGCTTGGCACCTCCAGTTCTTGAGCTCGAGGCTGTGTGTGTGTCTGCTGCCCTCGTGTTGTGTTCAGGTGTGAGATCCCTTGGACGGTGTTTTCCATTCCTGCCTATGGGGGTACTGGGAGCTGTGCTGTCCGCTTGGTTGTGTGGGAGATCAAGCTGTGAAGTGTGGAAAATTAATGCAAGAACGGCAGCGTGCTGAGCTGATGTCCGTGTGTACGGTGGGTTGGTTGTGGCTAGGTGCCGTTACAGGGCTCACAACTGTACGTATAGACTTGCCTTGCTGGATCGCGGCTGGCCACTGTCTGCGACAAAGAATTTTCTCCTGTTTCTCACCTTTCCTTTTTGGTTTTGGCAGTGTTCCTTTCTCCATGGGGAAGTGGTTTGAGTGTGGCCTGTGTCCAGCTCTTTTAAGAAGTGCCAGGTTACTGGCTGTTGATCTGAGAAAGGGAGAAGAAGCTGGATAGCTTGATTCTGCGCTACCGTAGTATTGTCAGCCACCGTAGCAGCCCTCGGCACCAATAGAGCAGCCTCCAGAAACACCTGTAAAAAGGTGGACCTGAGCACTTTTGTACTTTAGGCTCATCCACATCTCGTTCCTGCTATTCCCTTCCCATGTCACTCTGAAAAGTCCCTTACAGCAGATTTGGGTATCAGGACAGGCTGAGGCTGTAGCTTGGTGCATCAGAACTGTANCTGTAAAAAGGTGGACCTGAGCACTTTTGTACTTTAGGCTCATCCACATCTCGTTCCTGCTATTCCCTTCCCATGTCACTCTGAAAAGTCCCTTACAGCAGATTTGGGTATCAGGACAGGCTGAGGCTGTAGCTTGATGCATCAGAACTGTAGATCAGAACTATACAGACTGTAGTTTGCCCTAACCCACAGTGATTTACTTGACTTCGGATCTGAACACTCTAAACTCAAGGAATGTTTAGAGTTAGGGAAACCCCTACTTTAAAAAACAAACAAACCCCCCCCCAAAAAAAACCCACCCCAACAACCTACCCTGCAGGAAACCTCTTTACCAGCAGTGTGCTGAGTTGTTTTGGTTTTGTGGTGGTTTTTATTCTCCTCAGTTTGCCTGATTTTAGCACTCGCCTACCTTGCCACATTCTTTCGAAGTTTCCAAGTTGGAGCGCTGGTCTGGTTGTGTGCTGCTTTTTGTAGCTTGCTGAGCAGCTCAGTCACAGTCCGGGCCCAGTGTGCTGGCTGCTTGTGCAGCAAGAGTCCAAGCACCTTTTGCATTATTCAGTGGAAACTCAGCAGACTTTTCTGTTGCAGTGGAAATCAAACTCTAACAGCAGATAAAGCCAGAACACAGCTGAAGTCTAACAAAATTAAAATTAAAAAATGTTGAAAACTTTTTGGCAGTGTCCTTCATCTCTGACGCTGTCAGCTGCCCTAATTTTGCTGCCACTGACAGGAAGGGAAGTTTTGTCACTAACAGAAGTGGGCGTGAAGTTTGTCCAAATGGATTCCTTGTGTGAATCCTGCATTGATTTTTCACCAGAAATAGCTTCTTATAGTCCTCCAGGAGCTAATGTGGGGCGTATTTCCAAGGCGAAAGTTGGAATGTTTAGCCATCTCTTCTAGATCGGGACACAGACCAGCCGTAACCTGCATCCGTGTTCCCGTGTGTTGCTGCGCTCCCTGGCTCTGTGCCGGGTTAGAGCCTTAGCTGTAACAACACTCAGCACCGGAGGAGTTTCTGTCCATTGTTTTTTGTGCCGTTTACTCTCTCCTCCCCCTCTCAACCTAGCTCTTAGTCCTTGTAATGAGTAACGAGTTCTCTGCTTTGGGCAGCTTTTGATAGCTGGGTCTCCAGCCAGCTTCAGCCTTTTGCCAACTCACAAGGACAGGGTAGGTTGGGAAAGCAAACAAACTGGAGTTAATGCCAGCAGAGCAGCCTCTTGTGTTGCAGCAAAACCAAGGCTTGACCTTGCTACTGGAATATTAACTCTCTCTTGATACATTGTCTTGATACATCTTGTCTCTCTGGACAACTTTTTAGGAATTTTTCTTCCCAGTACTAGCAATAAGCCTTTCAAACTTGTGTCCTTTCATTGATCCCTTTCTACTTGTTGGAGACGGAGAAACCACTGGACTGTCCTGGACGGAAAACTCTAATTTGTTTCAACTTGTGTTTTCCTAGGAGTATTCTAGTTTTATTGAAAAACTAGCCTGGTTCTTCTAGGCTCGTCGTTAAGGATATTAGGGGGTCTTGAAAGAAGTCTTGAGGCTTGTAAAAACATCATATTATTGGAGCTCTGTGAGCATGTTCTGACATGGCTCTCAGGGAAGGTCCCTGATACTCTATAAATAGAGCATTTACCTCCGAGCGTCACCTCATCCATGTCGTGTTTATGCCCCACCTGCACTGTTGTGAGGACATCGAACTGGTGAGGCTTGTTGGCTGACAGGCTGGTTCTACCAGGCCCTTGGAGGTTCTGGTCTTGCATTGCTTGTTGAAAGAAATATAAATCCGCTCCCCTCAGAGCTTGAATAAAACGCGCATGAGGATTTGTTCAGTCGTCCAGCATAGGCATGTAACTTTGCTAGTTGATCTCCTCAAGTTCTTTTTGAAGTTGTTGAATACAGAGTATGAAGTATGAAGAAGGCAATGTAGAGAGAGGGTGGGTTGCCCCCTGGAAGAAGCCCGCTCTCCATTTAGTACGGAAGAAGCTGGGGTGACTGGCTGACTAGTTCAGCCTGATAAATGACGTGATTAAAGCTGAGTGGTGTCAATCCTTACCTTATAAATCAAACTACAAAGACATCTCACTAAAGCCAGGCTGCTGTTAATGTTATTGAGTGAAACAATAAAGCTGCACAGCCATCTGTCAAATCAGTGTCAAATCTTACCATTTAGACTTAATGTTGGACTGGAGTTAAACCGTCACATTTAGGAACCGTCGATGCACACAAAAAATTAAATTGTGCTCTGTGAATTCTGCCTCTGTTGCTATCTGTGTAGCTGTGTACCCTAATCAAGGAATTTGTCCAAAGGCAACCTGATGTATGTTTCTTAGTATGTGTCTACTACATGCCTTTCCTTCTGAGGGTTTTAATTCCTGGGAGTGGGGAGTTACATTTCATGGCTGTTGTTACCCCTAGCTCCAAGCCCAGGCTCTGGATCAGACAAGTATATTTATGCACCAGGGACAGCTGCGTAAGATGTGTATGCACCTCTCTCTTTCTGCATTTTGCAAACCAGTCTACTAAATTAAGCTGGAATCAGCAGTGATTTACATTAGTAAACATACTGTAGGTTCTAGGGAGGTGTGAGTATCTGTGCTGTTCAGCTGTTCTTGCTGCTTGGGGCGGGGGAATATCCAGCAGAAAGGCAGGAAAATGGATGTGGTTTCAGCCTTCTCTGGAGACAACCATAAATATTGGTTCTCACATAGGGAATGCTAGGATGTGGATCTGGTCGGTCTGCTATTTATACTAACTGTGCTTCCTGCGTGGTAAGCAGAGGGAATTGCTTTGTGTAAAAGTAACGTTATTTCTGTGAATGGCTGATGGCTTTGGTACAGCCCTCTCGGTAATTGTGCTGGGCAACAGAACTGGTGCCACTCATTGCGTTTTCTTCCTCTTTCACTTTTGTAGGTATGTGTTGTTACGTAGCAGTTGCATGTGAAGAGAAAACGGAGTGGAAGTTGCTGTCAGAGGACCCTGTCCTTCTAAGCCGGGCCTGAAGAGTTCGGCCAGCTGACTGGTGTGAGTACCCTGAAGGGGAGGGGAAGGAGCATGTCACTGGGAGACCTCACCGTGGCTTGGAGCACCAAAATCACATCTGTCTTTGTCACTTGCAGTGAAGGAGTCTTTCTTCCTAGCAGCAGCCTACCTGGGTTGTGCAGCAGAAAGTTACACGTTGGTGAGAGCACCACTGTATTACAGGGTTTTTTTGGTAGGTGAGCCAGTTAAAAGCTCCAGTTCTTGAAAGAGGATCAAGCTCCAAGTGCTATTTTTGTGTTGAATCATGCATACATTAGGTAAAACATAGCAGTCCCAGCAAGGATTATTCACCTTTGCCATCGTGAGATGTGTCCCTTGTTTGTTACCTGTATTTATGACATCTTTTTCTGTTTATTTTGATGCTGGTGCTCGTAAATATTTTGTGCCTCAGTCTAGGTCAGAAACATAGAGAGGTAGTGGGATTTTGGAATTGGAGTGAGAGTTAGGTTTTAGGATAAGGACCAAAGTTTAGCAGTTGGCCTTGAATGGGCTGCAAATCCAGGTTTAGCACTTGTGCTTGCCTGCACAGCAATAGTGAGCTGGATTCATTGCCTCATCTGTGAGAGGCCGTTGGGTTAGAGTTGAGTGAATGTTGGGATGTGTGGCTTGACTTGGTGTGGGTTTAGAGTAGACAGGCGCTGTTGGACTGGGATTAAGGTTTGGGAGGAATTAGGGACTTGATGACATAAGATAAGGTCAGATCCCCAAGGGGCTACTGGGCTAGATTTAGGGTAGCCGCAGACAGGACAGCTACAAATACTGGTGAAGGTGATTTGTTTATTTTAGAAGGAGGTATGGGGTCTTTGGGACTGTTTGGTCTGAGATTAAGTCTTGGGTTGAAAGAGGCTTGACAGTTCTGAGATAAGGCTTGATAGCCGTACTTGCCTGAGGCAGAAGTGTATCAGCGTTCGAGAACTCTGCATTGAAGCAGAAGTCTTAGACGCGATCAAGGCTGAGGCTCACATGTCAAGCTCCTGAGACCATTTTCCCCCTTAGGATCACTCTGCTACGGAGCCTGTTTGTGATCAGGAAAGCAAAGGTCAAAGCAGCAGCTACAGAAGACTGAATCTCTGGCATCCTAGAAATGGCAAATAGAACTCTTTTGGGCTACTTCTTTCTGTGTTTCTAAAAAGGCTGAAAGTGTCAGGGGAGCAGTCTCTCATGTCTCTCCGCTTCCCTTTCCTCTACACGGGCGCTCTAGTGGTCTCAAATTTCAGCTCTGTATGATCATCTCAACTCCTTTGCCATGTAACACTGTGCCTAACGTTTGTCTCCACGCCAGAGTCGCATCCATACTGAGATTGTGATTCTTGAGGGTTGCTTATGACTCTCTCCTTTGATGAGACAGAGCCCGTCCAGTAAGGCTGCATCAGTCTCTTGCATGCTGAGCATGCAGAGGCTCTTGTCAGCCTGACTGTGCTTTGTCTTGTATGAACTAGTCCTCTCTGAGGAGTGAAAGTCCAGGCTTTTGGAGAAGAAGCTGGAGAAGATTTTGGGATGTATCAAGCCAAGTTTTATGTCATTCTCCTCCTGCTGCCTTATAAGCAAAATCACACAGACCGTGATGTTGAACAATTACTTGGTCTTTTCTAGAGATGGGCTGTTTCACACCAGGCCTGAATATGATCCTGTGCTTTGGCTGCAAAAGAGAGGGAAGTTCTCTCCCCTCAGTTTGGCTGCTTTAGAGGGAAGGGAGTGCGGTACTTGGTTCTCTTCGAGCCAGGAAGGTGGAGCCAGGCATTGATCTGAGAAAAGAGCATCTCCAAGAAGCCTTGATTCTCAGAGACGTGCCTGAGAGTTGCAGTGCTTCGTGCTTGTGCTGTGGCTGACCTGCGTCATTAACTGAGTGACAACATCTCCTTTCCTTCTTCCCTTATTCCCAATGCCTGCTCAATCCTACTGGCTGTCGAGTGACATCAAGGGATGGCACATCTGTGCTTCAAGGAGTGTATAGCATTGAGTAACAGGGCCTGGATAGCCCATACAGGAGTTTGAAGGAGAGCGGCTTACTCTTGAGCCCCCATTCCAGGTTAGGTGGAGCTCTAAATGGCTCTTTTTACATTACCTTTTTTATAGGAGAGAAAATATTTGCTTTTCTGTAGTCTGATGACTCTTTTCCTTCAGCTGGAGCCTCATGGGAATGCAGGGAAGTGCTTGTATACCACACTATTTTGCATTTGTTGTTTTTTAAGATCTAATTAAGGCATTGTGTTGGTTTTTAATGTGACCTGCAATGCATGTTGCAGATCAGCTTTTGACTTCAGGCCTTTAGTCCAGGCATCTGGCGCTTGGTGGAGACAAAACAGTTCCAGGCCTGACAAGCTGTACCAAAGGCAGAGAGTGTGTGTGTGGGGGGTAAATACCTGGCCAGTGCACCAAGAAACAAAGTAAGTCTATGAAAACACAGCGGGGGAATCTTGANCTTTAGTCCAGGCATCTGGCGCTTGGTGGAGACAAAACAGTTCCAGGCCTGACAAGCTGTACCAAAGGCAGAGAGTGTGTGTGTGGGGGGTAAATACCTGGCCAGTGCACCAAGAAACAAAGTAAGTCTATGAAAACACAGTGGGGGAATCTTGACTGTATCTTTTGCTCTCATAGATGGGGGAGGCGAAGTGTTGACAACACTACCAAGTAGGTGAAGGGCTCTCCCGCACTGTTTCTCCCGCAAAGGAGAAAAACTGCCCTTAGTTCATGCAGAGAACTGTTGCAGAAGTTGCTGAAGGGTTCTTGCTCTCACTGACGACCAGGTTTCCCGGGGCCCACTGGTCAATGTTGCCAAATTCATTGCTTCAAGTGAATGCTGAATGTTACTCAGGCTGCTGTAAGGTGCAACGAGCCTTCCTTTTGCTACTTGCCCTGGGGACAGAGCAGGATGTCTCCTAGGCAGAGGAAGGCGTTGCCCAGAATGTCGTTTTGGCTCCAGGCAGCTGCTCACACCAGCTCCACACCGGCTCTGCCCATCTTAGACTATAAAAGAGGTTTAAATGGTGCAGCACTGTGCCAGGTACCAGAGCAGTTAACAGTGAGAGTGAGTTTATAGAAAGCAGGAAGATGGAGTTTTCATTTTTTCTGTTGAACTTTTGGGAACAGATGGAGAGTCGATGAGGCAGAGATGCTGGAAGGGACAGTGTGTTTCAAATGTTTTCCTTAATGTCTTCCCAATCTGCTCATATATTCATAGCTCCTGCCTGTTCAGTACAGGGCAGTTAGTATAGGATGTGAGAACGTCAATGCCCCCGGGCCTCAGGGGTGGATGTTCCCTGAGGCCTGTTAAGCTCTGTTTTTTGGGCTAAGGAGCTTCTGACGCAAAGGGTCGTGGGAGCAGCTCACGGCCTGATGGGCAACGTCTTTGTTTGCTTAATTCCAGGTCACCACAGTGAAGGGTCTGGACTTTCTGGATAGAGACAATGACCCAGGAGCATCTTGACTGAGCCCTGTACTGACGCTAATAGGCCAGCCCTGCCTCTCCAAAAAGCCTTTTTTTTTTTAAAATGTGGTTAGAAGCCAAGAAGAATCTAATCAGAGCCCAGCAGTGAACTGAGCAGAGTCATTATCATTACTTAGTCATCCAGTTGCTGTTCTTTGCTCTGACAGTAAATGTTGGTGTGGTGGGAGGGGATGGGGGAAGATCAGCTTTTGTCTTTGTCTCCTTGAGACGTTCAAGCATGTTTCCTCTCAATACATCTATACCCAAGTGTTGCCCTTAGAGAACAGATTTAATGTCAGTGAGGCCTGCAAAATTCTGTGGCAGCCACAGTTTCAGGGAGAGGAATCAAGGAGAAGGGGGAACTTAAATCCTCATTAACTCTCAAAGACAATGATTTTCAGTGCTGAACTATGAGATATGATTACTCTCTCATTAGCTTTCACAGTTACAAATGTAACTGGTTAATAATTCCAGCCAGCTGGCCAAGTTACAGGCAAATCCAAATTTCTCCTCAGCCTGGTGTTTTGGGTTCAATCTCTACTTATTAATGACATACACAGCAAGTACATTGGGCAGAACTGCTGGGACTAGATTTCCATGAATGCCTAGGCTTGTCTACTGGAAGCCATGTTGCTTCTTTTGCTTCTTTTGGCTCTGTAGTTCTGTTCCTGGAGAACAGACCATCAGCTGTGGGTAGCCTGATTTGATATTGTGTTTAGCAATTAGGGTACAGGGGAAAAGCATTGCAGGAAAACACAGAGAGAGCAGTCTGAATTTTATTTGCTAGTTCTGCTGGTTCCCTTCTTTACTGCACTCCTACCTCTCCTTTTTTACTCTCGACAACCTAGCAGATCACTGTAATTGGAAGAGGCAGTAAGGTCCGGGTGCTGGCCGAGAGACTGTGCTAAGTATCGGAGTAGTTTGAGTCTGAAGAAAAATCAGAGAATTTTACAAAAATCTGCGTCTTTGCATGTCATATAGGAGATGGTTTTGTCCTGACTGTAATTTAAGGTTAATTTAAGCTCTACAGCACAAAGGTTAAGAGCACTGGTGAACAGCTAGTGCCATTACAAAAGGTTTTAATATTGACTTGGCTGTATTGTGTTACCTTCACAGCCAGCGGTGCCTTTCATTCAATGAGATGCTAGTTGGGTCAGCAAGGATGGCTTTGTCCTAAGCTAAACTTACTATACAAAGAGTCATTGATGTTCTTCTGTAGCAGAGGAACAGAGCCTGGGTAACCCTGCCACAGGCAACCCAGTGATCACTGAGCATAATGCTTGTGTACCACACCCCAGTTTGGCATATATGCCACAAATCACAGCATGCATGTTTTGCTTCCAGTTTCCCTGAGTGTAAGCGGCAGTACAGGATGCAAAGTGATCGAGATGCTTATGTGCAGGTGAGNTCCTAAGCTAAACTTACTATACAAAGAGTCATTGATGTTCTTCTGTAGCAGAGGAACAGAGCCTGGGTAACCCTGCCACAGGCAACCCAGTGATCACTGAGCATAATGCTTGTGTACCACACCCCAGTTTGGCATATATGCCACAAATCACAGCATGCATGTTTTGCTTCCAGTTTCCCTGAGTGTAAGCGGCAGTACAGGATGCAAAGTGTTCGAGATGCTTATGCGCAGGTGAGGACGCGTGTTTTGTTGTTTGCATGCTGTAACTGCCGTTAATTTCCTTAGGACTTGGGTAAGCATAGCTGAGCTCTAAGTTTTTCCCCTGCAGTGTTGTATTTAGCAGGTCCTGAATTCCACAAAATTGCTTGGACCAGGGTCAGCAACTGTTCAAGGCAGATGGGCAAGGTTATACTTTCTTTTATGCATGAGAGTTTAAATAGGTCAGCAGATCAGTGGGAGCTGGGAGAAACTGCTACTCTGGTGAGTGCTAAACAGCTGATCACCCCCAGCTTGTGTTGGTGGGAGGCAGTGCTTTCCAGCTCCTGCTGAGTTCTCCGGTCAGTAGAAGACAGCAGCGGGAGCCATGCCTCTCGTAGAAGCCTCCCTTAAGATGCTGTAGATCCCAGATCCTGGTAAACTTTGATCCTACCAGGTAGTATTTTTTTCTGTTTTAAATGAGTGATTAGCAGCCTACAGCATATCCCTTATCTCCAACAGCCAGAAGGGACACTGGGACAGTTCTTCAGTCTTCAGCAAGGAAGCCAAATTATACATTTGCTTTTCTTAGCCATTTGAGAAAATTTTATAGCAGTTCGTCTTGTAGCCCATGCTGTTCTCTGTGTAAGCTATGTATGTTATGTCCTTTCATGCATTATTGTTACAAGGGCCTCTTGCTAGCCCTTAACTTCTTCCGCCCTGCATACTTACTCCTACTGGCGGATTAAGTTCCTATGTAGAGCTCTTAAAAGGCCTGTATACGTCTTTACACGGAGTTTTGCTCGGTCTCTGGTGACAGTCTGAACGCCAGATTTCAGCTGTAAGTGCTTACTGAGTCCCTGTGCAGTTGCACTAAGCTGCCTGGCAGGTTGTAGGGGCTGCTGGCAGGCAGTGTTTCATTCCACGGTGACACTGGTTCCCGGGGCTTTCAGCTGGGGAGGACTGAGCTTCAGGGTTCAGGCTCAGGTCTGAGGCATCCAAGGCAATCGGTGTGTTGGGAGCTTTGGGGCAAGCTAGGGCTCATCTCTGATCACAGGGAGGGTGCTGTAAAACTATTCTAACCAGAACCTGGGAGGCTGTTTTGTAACAAAGCAGCAGCTCCAGCTCAGCAGGGTGAGGGTGCTGGGTGAATGAGTTTGTGCTCATTCGCAGTACTGGGTGGAACTCTATCAATAGGATGTTATTTTGGCTGAGTTTTGTTTTGCAATTCAAACCCCAGAACTCCGAGGGAACTGAACTAAAAGCATGAGCATGATTTAAGTTTGCTTGCCTTCCTCCTCTATCTGTAGAACCAAGTAAGCTCAATCACTTGCTCAGCATCTCCTGGATCTGTCAAAAGTATCTCCTTTTTTAAACTGCACGTCACAGCACCTCTTTGACCTCTTCTGGTGGCTGGGAAGACCAGCCCTGTGACATACTGGTGTGGCATAAAGAACTAGTATGGCTGTGTGACATTTATCAAAACACAAAAACTGTACGGGTTGTGCAGCAAACTCTACAGGGTAACCTGTAACTGGAACAACCCGCTCCCTCCAGTGAAAGGATTTGTTTATGACTTTGGTAGCAAAACAAACACGATGAGGGTAGGCTCGTCAGTGGCTACTAGAGCAATGGTCCAGAACATCCTAGAACTGGCATCTGCCCCTGTGATGCCAAAGACTTCCTTTGTTGTGCAAATTGTTTTGTCCCTTTTGCTATTTCTTTCAGCTGTTATGGTGATGCTGCACACATGGCTATTATAAGGGGAAAATGCAGCAGTGATTGTGCAGCAGTAGGTACCAGGAAAATCACAATGGATAGCACACTGTTACTGTGGGTTGATGGTAAAACAGCAACCCTTCATAAAGCTTTCTGTCCTCCACTCAAGGCTGACTCTGGAAACAGCCAAGCTGCGTTGCCATGCAGCCATGCAAAGCTTCCTGCCTGATTCTCCCTTTACTCATGTGGAATAGCAAATTCTATGAAAATTCAGTTTTCCATCCAAGTGGGTTGTCTGTAACAGAAACTCCTCTCTCCTTGCCAAGCTGTTTGAAGGTTGTCTAAGCTGATTTCCTGCGAAGACCAGAAGTGTTTCAGACCCAATCCTTGATCTGAAGTTTCCTATCTAAGTTTGGACCCGGGCCAGCCTCCAGATCCTTCCCTACTTTGCCTCTCTCTAGGTGCCGTTCTTTCATTCACTAGCTGTTATTTTACATTTTTGCCTGAAGACAAACTATGAGAGGCCTGTTTATAAAGCCTTGCTACATAGCAAGCAGGACTTCCAACTGACACACTATCATGTCGTCCAGGCTCCGCAGCAGACTTGAAGGAGATCAAGGAGGTTATCTTTGGGTGGTGAGCGAGGTCTCCTATTGTGTACTGTTGTATAAACAAGTACGTTTCAAGTAATCGGAGCTGGTGATGACTGCACAGCTTACTTTGGATAATGTTGTGGGGTTTTTTGTTGGCTTTCCTGGTTTGCTCTTGAGAACAACATGAGTCTTTTTGTGGAAAGGACAGTGGGGTCTGACCATTGAAAACATACTGTTTTCCATCCTCCTTTATTCTGACTGTTGGTATGTCTGGAATAATCGTCTTCCTCCTCCACCCAAACCAAATACACCCAACTTTTAAAGGGGTTGGAGTCTAAACCTAGATCCAGAGCTGAATTTTGCGAATAGCCTCCGATTATCTTCTGGGGTAAATGAAACCAAAATCCTAGATACAAGCTCCCCGGCATCAGTCTTTTGGGACGTGGCAGTAAATGTGGGCTCGAGGGCCCCTTTTTTGCTCTAATCAGAACTACTAGTGGTATGTTCCCACTGAGGTATGGGATTGGTCTTAAGTAAGACAGAGCAGCATTTGCCAACCTCTTCTGGCCCCTTACCCGATATACCAAGTCAGAATGGTATCTATATTGGCTAACAATTAAATGCTTCATGTGGTGGGAGGTGAGTATTGGGATGCTAAAAGGTGTATTGGGAAGAAAAAAGAAGAGCTTGTGTTGCTGACTGAACCTCAGTCAGCATTTTACAGTGCGGCAGTATGGGTTTACTTGTGCAGCTATTTGGAGACCTTTGTTCTGTGTCCTTCTCTAACATTTTACTGAAATAATCTGAAGTTAGACTAAGTGCTGACCCACACAGTAACCTTTGCTCTGTGCCCTTCTGCAATCAGCAACTCTTGCTGTCTGTGTTGCTTTCCAGGTCTTGTTTGAACGCAGAGATGCTCGCCTTGCAATAATTTTCAGTACATTTTTTCAATCTGTGAGTTTGGCAGCAGATCAGTGCCTGTACATGCGTATTTGAGGAATTCAAATCCAGAGACAGGCTGCACACAGAGACACTCTGGAGTATCAGTCACGAAAGCCAGCAGTGCTTGGTGCGCTGGTTGCTGTGGTCTGGTGTCAAAGGGCAGTACCAAGAGATTTGAGGGTCTCCTTCAAATTATTTGGTCTTGCATGAACCAACCTCTAGGGTCTGATTTCAGGAAATCTTGGTCCCAGTCATTTGTTCTGTAGACGTTTACCATGGAAGGAAGGATGATCCTGTGCTGCTGCTCGCCTTCCTTACCACCAGGCTGCCCGGACCTGGGGATGTGTGATTGTACTCTCACCCTCCTAAAAGCTGGCACCAGTGCCAGTGCGAGTCTTGGGCTGTCTCAAGGGTAGCCAGGCTGCGCTGTGGTGGGGACACTCCACTCGAGGGACACCCCAGCACAGCTTGTGGCTTAAAAGGTCCCTTGATGCCTGCTATGTGTCCACTGAACAGGCACCCGAATATGTAATAGCCATGCAATCAGTCCGTTTCACTTTGTGTCATGTCAGGTATTTGTGCTGAAAATCTCAGCTGCCAAGCGCAGAAACTTTATCTGCCCCTTCAGCTCCTACCCATTGAAACAGGATCTGCCATGTGCAGTGCTAACGAAAGTATTCCTTCCTTGACAAGTAGATGCTGCCTGGTAAAAAAAAAAAAAAAAAGAAAAAAACAAAAAAAAGAAAATGCTTTTTCAAGTACTTTCCCTGTACTTTAATATTTCTTCAAGGTCTGCCTGTCCCTTCCCTTCTGAAATGCATGTCCTACCCGTGCGGCCATGGAGTGTCCCCTCCAAACTTTCTCTCTTCCCTTTCCTCAGCTCCAGAGCTGCAGGAAGAGTCAGTGTCTGTGGTGGTGACAGTGGCAGGGGAGTGACAGGCAGGCTGGGTGGGTGGGGGTGGCTGATGGTGAGCAAGCCTAGTGACAGGATGGGGTGACTAAGAACCAGCTGGCTAATTAAAGCACAGCAGTAGGAGGAGCAAAGTATTTAAGGGTGCCAGAAGAGGAGAGAGATGCCTCCACAAATTTCTTGTTCAGCCAAGTGACTGGGCAACACGGTGAAAGATTTCCTTAACTCTTTCGTGCCTCTTATGGAGTGAAATCAAGGGATTAAGAAAATGGCACCATTAACTGAAAAGCCTGAATCAAGGTAAGGACACCGGTATGTTTTTCAGTCACAGTTAGTCAAAGCTAGCCCTCCTAGCGCTGGTGTGAGCTGGGCTCCCGGGACTTCACGTGGCACTGGTGTCTGATAATGTGCGCCGAGTGGTTAGGTCTGTTGGGGCCGTACACACTGATTTTCAAGTTGTTTCTTTCATTTGGAAAGGTATTTCCAGTGGCTGCTTGAAAAGAGAGGAGATATCAAGGTAGTCGTTACACGGGTTTGTGTTCTCATTAAGGGAAATGGACAGGTCCTTGCCTGCTTACCCTAATCCTGACTATTTTTGTGGGAAGGAGGGATTGAAAGCAATTCCTGAGTGCTGTTTCTGAGGCTGTTGCTAAAATGAAAGCGATGAGAATGGATGTGGAGTTCTCAGCAGTACGTGAATTTGGTCACCGGAGGCTGGAGGAGTCAGAGAGGAGTGAAGACGAGGACTGGCTTCTGGAATGTGACTTTCTGCTATTTCTGGAGACACTTTGAACGACAGACTGTTGCTTAACCAAGCAGTTTAGTTTTCTCAGAGTGTTTTCAGTACTGAGTAGAGGAGCAGTCACTGTGTTCTTCATTCCAGCATGTAGGTGACTTCAGAGGCAGAACAGTCCAAGAATGGGCTATCAAGACAGCACTCCAGCCTGAATTCTCTGGCAGGTACAGGTTTGCTGTCTGGCCTTGGATACGTGACAGTGATTACCAACCTTCTGAGTTTTGCTAGGACCTTTTTGTGGCTGATATTCAGGTAGGTGAGTCAGTTCCCTAGCAATTCTTCTAGCGTAGCTACGCCTCCAGGTTGGCAAAGGCTGCAAAGAATGACCCTATCCAATTTCAACTTGCATCCCTAGGCTTGTCAAAGGGCTGTTGGGAGTATTGCATGCCTGGCTCCCCACAGATGTTGACTAGACCCAGCTTCATGTGGTTCCCTGGACATCATTGCAGTTGTGTGCAAATGAGACCAACTCTCAAACTGCTTTCGCTTATTCTGAAAATATAAAAAGCAACGTGTAAGACTGACTGCACCTCGTTAACGCTGCGCCTCCTCCGCTGATTTCAGATGTTGCATAGAATAGAGGCCTGAATCTTCCATCTCTGCGTAAAATAGGAATATCACGGATATACCTTGAAAAGTGTTAGCTATTGCTTAGTGTTTATGCAGAGCTTCAAAACAGCTAGTGCTAGCAGAGGTCATAATTAAAAATTAGTGTTTGGTGCGGTTGCCACAGTGAGCACTCATTAATGCCTGTGCAATTCCTCTGCCTTACGCAAGTAGAAATCTCAGGATGCATCTGGGATGGTCGAAGGTGGTCTGTAGCGTTGAAGTATCTGGTTTATGTGTCAGAGGTCCATCAGAATCTTGTCTCTCCCCTCGTTTTGGTGAAACGTTTGTAATGTGGATTTGAACTTTGCGACACTAGTCAATCTCTAATTAGTATTTCTACTTAATGCAACTTCCTGTTACTATTGCTGTGTTCGAGAGCGTGTGGCAGAGGTGAAGACAGCCTTCGTAGCCTTTGTTATACAAAATAACGCAAGTGAAGCTGCTGGCTGTTGTTTAGATGATCTAATTGATTGTATTTATAGAATGCCATTCACTGTAGTAAATGCAATGTAGTGTTTGTGTCCCTCAATCCTTCCATCAGCTGAATGGATCCATTGTTATACATAATTAGGGTTTCTGGAATTTGAGTCTGTTTATTTACAGCAATTGTTCTGCAGAGGCACAAGTGGCCCCGTATCAGAAGTGTACAGAGAGTTAAGACCAGTACACAGAGCACCCCAGCTGCACAGCTCTTAGAAGTAGTCTTGAAAGAGCTCGAACTCAATGAATCTTCTGTTTCTTCCAGCTGAAGTATAAAACCAGCCTCCTCTTGGCTAGTGGTGTTCATTGCAGGTTGTCTGAAAGATTTCCCTTTTGCAAGAAGGTAAATCAGGTGTCATTGAGTTAATTACCCCTTAACTGTAAATAAATCCCAATTTTGGTAGTTACAAGCACCCTGCCCAAATTCCTGTATCAGTCTCAATTGAGTTGAGTGTCCTGAACTGTCCCAGGTTGCGGTATGCTGTAAAATAATTTACAGCTTTCCCTCTGGAGCTGGCGGCCTGAGAGCGGTGCCCCGTGAGTTCCCTTGTATAGGATGTACTTCAGCTTGTTTGTAAAGTGCTTCCAACTGGGAGGTGTTAGCATACATATCACAGATAAATCTGAGCAGAAATCTCAGCTGCTGCCGCCCCTCTCAAACGCTGTGCTTTGTGTCTCCCACTAAGAGGAATATAAGATTTTATTTTAAATATCCTAGAAATTGTTATTTCTGAAGTTTTAAAATGTTCATGTGAGCTGCTTGGGCGTATGGGTGTGGCACAAGGGCGTTTGTTTCATTAGCAGACTCGAACGATACGTGGGTCACAGCTACTGTCACCGTGATCTCGGCCATCAAATTCAAAAAACAGAGGGCAGTCGTGACAGGCTTGGGAGGAAGTCGGAGCCCAGTTAGTGAGTGTATTTAAAATCTATTGTCATGAGAAGAAATGTTTTTGACTGTAAGGCTACTGGTAAGAGCAGTTAACTTATCCAGAGGGAACCGGTGATGCAGTGCATGTCAAGTTACTCTTCTGTCTGCTCTGTGCCAACCAACCCTCAGGACGGCCGCTTTCCGAGCCCTGTGTCTGTAGCAGAGCAGGAGGTTGATGGCTCAAGCAGGAGCCACCCTTCATCCCCACAACCCTACAGGTATAAGTCATTGTCGCTTAATGAAGGTTCAGCGGCTGATGTGGAATTATTCCGGTCTATTTCTTTGCAGGGAGGTCCCTGGAGACATAAAATCACTGTCTGAACTAGTGCTGACCGTAGAATTGGTTTTAGTAGACAGGCCGGAATTAGAATGGACCAAAAAAGCTGATTTATCTTTTAAACTTTGCTTTTCAGCTGTGGGGCATGTCAGCTGTGGGCTTTGCTCTCTGGTTCTGTGTCATTAAGCAGAATCTAGACTTTGGGTTGCCAGCCTTTTAAAATCTTCTGCCGTTTGCCAGATTTTAATGAGGAGGGTGACACCATCCAGACCAATTGCTTTGGAAGTGCTTGTTTACAGGCTTGCAAAATTAAGACCCAGAGGTGCAGTTGCTTTCTAGCATGCGTGGATGGGGGTGAGCACAAGGAGGAAGAGCTGCTGCAACAGAAAACTTGTTAGTGCAAAACAATTTAGCTGTAGCTGTTCATGAATTAAATTTAGGTTGCAAATCAGGAACAGCATTCAAGCCATAAGAGGAGTGAGTTCTGGAGCAGGCTTCCAGGAGGAGCTGTGGAGGCAGGAAACGTTACCAGTTTTAAGCTGGAACGTGAAATGTTCTTGTACAGGATTGTATGACGCCGTTGCCTGCAATAGCATGGGAGTAGGCCTGATGACCCAGGAGATCCTTTTCTGCCCCCTGCTCCAAAAGTGGTGACCTTGAACCGAGTTAACTCAGGTTGCAGCTAAACTTTGTTTACTCTGAAGTTGATGACGGTCAAGATGACTTGGTTCAAAAGCATCTTGGAGTTCTTAAAGCCACATCTCCTAGTTTACATTTCCCATTTGACTTTCACTACTCAGAGTGGCACATGCCTCTTAATTTGCACAAAACCTGGCACATATGCCCCAGATAACTTAATTTTGCCCATTAGGAAGGAAACAAACATGCACCGTGTTCTTTTTTTTTAAAAAAGCAGTGATACTGCATATGAAATGTGCTATGTTCTTTTATTCTAACAGCTGTACATTCAATTATTTATAAGAATACCGTATGCGAGCTCGTGTTCTGTGCTGCCGTTTGTTTCGTTTAGTGAGCTTTCACTGCTCCCTCTTTGCAGTCTTAACACTCAGCAAAGAGTGTGCGGAGGCTGTTGTCTTGCACAGAATTGGTATGATTGTTTTATGTGCGCTGCTTGCTTGTTCATAGTCTTTTCATGACATTTATTCTTAGGAGCATAATGCCTTCTGAAGGAATGACGGGATGTTCTTTAGCCCTTAAAATAAAAATGACAGGCAACATACTTCTCTCTGTATTTCAAGGTAAGAGAATAATGATACTTGGAGAGAGAGCTGATGGCTTGGGTTAACTTGGAGCTGCCTCCTGTATTCTAGTTATTTTTGTATTGCTGCGTTTTACGTGATACAAAGTGAGTAGTACAGAGGAGATGTGCTTTCCAGCAACTTCCTTTCAGCAGAGGAACCTGCTGGTAGAGGGCACTGGCTGCAGTGCAGCCCTTTGCCCGCTTTCCAGAGTAGGGGCTCCGCAGGGCTGGCACGGCCGGTTGAGCAGAGCATCTGGGTCAGGGACACCGGTGGCAATGTGAGAAAGGGTCTGAGCCAGGGGCTAAACAAATGAGTGCTGTCAGTGATGGGTCAGAGACCTGACCAGGTGACAAGTTTTGTGATTGCTGATCATCCCTTAAGTCTGAAATCTTACTGTTTTTCTAAAAGCCTCGGCTCCGAGATTATACTAACGTAAATAAGAGCTTTATTTTCCATTGAAGTGCAACCACAAAACACTTAAAGCTCTTATGTATGGAGAGGAAACTTTGAAAATGTAAAAAACTCAGAACTGAAAAGGTAAAGCAGGAGTCCAAATCTCAGGAATACGAGGGACCTGCCCAATAATTTTTGAAAGCTCGTCCCGTGTTTAGCAATTGTTTGAAAATACTATGCAAGGCATCAGAGCTGTCAATAATAACAAGAGAAGAAAAAAAAAGGAAATTACTTTTCCCCACACACGCATTACACCACCAAAAATAACCACCGCCTGCGACTCGTAGCTGAGATACCAGTGACTTAAGAGCGTGTGTCCTTACTGGGGACTGTTAATGAGCTGTTTGTTACCCCCTGCCATCGTAGGGGCAGTACTCGAATGTCTAGAGCTGTGAGATAATCCAGAGATGCGCTGTGCAGAAGTAGTTGCCACTTATCTGCATTCCTCCTAAATAGGCTTCTAAATGCGCTGCTCTCTTTTCCACACCAAGTAGGGAAGGAGCTGCAGCCTTGGAAGAAATGTGCTGGGGGTGAAAGGGAGGAAGGAAACGTATGAGGTATGAACAAACTGGCAAGGACTTGGTGGATGTTACGCATGGACATTGGTATGTTCAGGGTTACAGCTGCTGCCTTATGCCCTGAGGAATTCGTTACCTTTCATTGTGCTTTGAATGTCTGCAGCTTTGAAGCCTTTGTTGCTATGTCTGGCACATTTCAGGAAAGGCATGAATTCCAGTCTGGCAAGGAGGTGCTGGTTAGCTGGTTAGAGCAGGGAGCCGGAGGGAGACACTGGGGGATTTTTGGACTGTTGGGTTGTTGTTTTTTTTTTTTAATTTATTTTTTAAAATTTATTTTTTAAAATGTGCCTGATCTAGTGGTACCAATTTCTCTGGTTTTAATATTGATACGAGGGATCTCATTTTTTAGTTCCCTTTGAAAGGCTCCTTTTTGAAGTGCTGCTGTGCATACGTGCGTGTGTAAGTACGGAAGGAACGGCTTGGCCATGTCTACAGGAAGTTCTTGAGGAGAACTGGGAGCAGCAAATGTTTCGAGATCCACCTGCTCCCACAGCCCACGGACAGGCTGACAGGGACTGCTCTGTCTAAGGATGCACCACCCAAACACTCAGGGCGCGCTGACTGACAGCATGTGCCTTCCCCCGTGTTACAGAGGGCAGCGCTTTGCTATACTGGGGCTGTGGAGCCAGATGTGCTGGCCCGTGTATCTGGTGCCAAGAGCAGCGTTAGGGCTAAGACAGCCCTAATAGGTACGTGGTTTGGGTTGAGCATCTGGGAGACTAACTCTCTAGACCTGATGCAAAAAGGCGCTAAAGCAAGTTCTCAACTCCAAACGAGCACCGTCATTTCCTCAACCTAAACAGCGGTTATTTCTACGTGCAAGCAGCAAATCTGTACTCAGATTCTCAACTGATCAAAATCAACTTGTAAATGGCGTTTCTGGAGTTACACCAACCGGAGCGCTCAGGGTTGGTTATAGTCACCCCGAGCATGCTGAATCCGTTCTGTGTATGGGAACCCGCATTACGTATGTGTTCATTTGAGTGCTTGAATAATGCCGATTAGTTGCGCCGTAAGCGAACACTGAATGCTTGTTGTTTTAATTGAATTCCATAATTGCCAGTAAGTGTGGGGATATGTGGAAAAGTAATTTTTCTAGTTCTAACGAGTTTGTACACCCTCTGCATTTAATTTTAACAAACTTACTTCTTTAATTAAAAATAAATTGATAACCTCAAATCACTTTCTTTTAAGGCCAAATAGTTGTGCTTTTTTTGATGTGAATTCTTTCCTTAATGCTTTTCTTAATGCAGTGAAGGCCATTGCTTCACACTATAAGCCATGTCAAGACTCTTGAATCAAAGACATCACTGAAATCAGAGTTTTATGACAGCTGTGGTGTCACTGTTTCTAAAGAGAGATAAGACAGTTTAAAAAGTATAAAGCATGGGGTCACAAGTTTTAATTGCTTGGATACTGCCATTGTGGAAGGGGACCTGTGTTGCTCAGGGGTTGCAGCAGCAGAGGGCTCTGCCTTTGCCCAGGCACATGAGTTAGTATTTCCCCTTTCCTCTCCTGAAAAGGTAACAGACTAGATTCCACCCCCCCAGCCCCCCGCCTTTTTTACCTTGTATACCAGAGGGAAACATGCAACCTTTTGAGGATGCTTGGAGTGGAAGAAACTTTCTGTTGACTTGCATGAAGCCCATGGAGAAGGCCAGTGCTGAGTCAAAACTTCTGGGTACCAGCAACCTCCTCGGCTTCAGAACGGCTTTAATTCTAAAGCTGAGTTTGGACTTACTGCAGTAGTGCCCCTTGTAATTTTATCCTTGTCCTATGGAGGGACTTTTATTTATCCAGTGAGTTTAACTCGTAACAGTTTTCCCTATGCAGAAGAGCACGATATTATTGTAAAACTCCTTAGCCTGCATAGCCTATCATTTTAGCCTGTTTCTTTCTGCTTTGCTTGAACTAAGACATCTTTCCGTAACCTAAGTGGGTGGAGATTGGAAAGACTGTTCGTATTAAGTACATTTGTCTAAATTTTCAGGCTGTGTCAGCCGTTACTATTTCAGGGTACTTCCTGCTAATATGAAATGGAAGAAACAAAAAGCAGATACTGTACGGGCAGGCAAAGTCGGGCAGCAGACCTTTAAGTTGGACTCGGCTTTCGTTGTTGATGCATTTTAGACTGTGCCTTCTACTTCGCACTGCGTTTTACTGGGATCAGCTTGGAGTTAGGCTGCATCCTACTGAGCCTTTACCAACCCACGATGTGTATCTTATGTGGATATGTTAATGAAGAAAACTTTTGAATAATGACGTGTTGGCAGCTGTTGCTAGGGTGACGTGCTGGAAAGCCCGGATATTGGCTGGTTTTACAGGCTGATCTGTTACTATATTTGCTTGTCCAATTTTCTTTTCTTTCCTTTTGAGCGTCTGTTGAACATGCTTATTATATTCTGGCTGGTATGAAACAAATGCTAGTTAAGAATGGGGACGCTTGAGGCAGGAGAGCAAATTCAATTCCCTGAGGGCAATTTCCACTTCTTACAATGTCCCTCCGCTGCCTCCAGTTCATGTAACAGGAAAACAAATACCTTCAACTCTCTTGTTTGGTTTATTGTTTCTCTGAGTAATTTTTCCCTGTGTCCTTTGTTTATGCATGATTTTGCATCTTCAGATACCTATGTCTAGTCTTGTCATGGAAGCCATTAATTGACTGGAATTACACTCGCTCGCTTTAGCCCTAACTTTTGAGGGGGCGGAGGAGACTGGAACACAAAATTAAAGGGTTTGTAATTCAACCGAGGACCTTTAGAGAGTTGAGAGGTCTTGGCAAACACGGACTTGTTTTGTAGAAATGCTGCTCTTTGACCATTCAAACCGACGTCTGTGGTGTGACATTGAAAGCTGTTTGTTTGCTGCAGGTATCGAGTCCCCACAGGAGTGGGCACTGGGTGCGAACAGGCCCCGCAGTTGTCCTTCATAGACTGTCACGACCATGAACATTGACTTGTTTCTCCTCTGGTCCCCACCTGGTAGTTTTTCTCTTGGGTTGGTAATTTCACTGCCTTTAGTCCCACGCGGATTAAAGCTTCTAATAATGGAGTCTGTCTGATCCTGAAAATATCAGTGGCACTGCAGGACTGGCAATGATTGGTGCAGAAGTTAATATGCATTTTGACAAATACGCCGCTTCGACTGGCTTTGAGCAACAGATCGCCTTGAAATCTGGCGGTGGTCTAAATTGAGGATTTTAGCTTAAAGCTTTTAGTCTTACTGAGATATTTTTTTTTTCCTTAAAGGTGATGTGCATTTTATATATTAGAAGCTAGCCAGACTTACACTTTGCCATATATAGCCTCAGGCTTTAATCAGTATCTTACGATTTAATGTTGAGGATTAGTCTTAAAGTCTGAAAGTAGTACCTATGTTGGGTAAAATACTCTTTAGTGTCTGATGATTACCAGCAAAAAATGTAGCTGGTGGTTGGCATAAATCCATTTGGGCTTTGAAAATAAATTTTTTTAAGAAACTGTGACTATTACCTTGACTTTTGTGATGAATGGACAGCATCAAGTCCAGTGCTGTCTGGGCGGACATGAAATACAGTGTAACCATTCTGCCTTTCACTTTAAACAGAGAGAAACAAAATCCAGAAGTGAAAAAGGCAAGTCCCTCCGCCACAATGAGCTCTGGTAAGTCTCTGTTGTTTTCCACTTGCCGGCATTCCTTTTTATTACTGGAAATATTCCTGTCTGTTTCTGGCGCTATTGCTCTTTCTGGGTTTTTTTGACTCTTCTTCTGTCTCCCGGAAAAGAGTCAGAACCCTTGAAAGCCCAGGCAATCTGACTATTAAGGCAACAGTGGAATGGCTTCGTAGTAAAAAGTGTCTTGGCTGTGCGTTTGTGCTTTCAGTTTGGCCCATAATGGTTGAAAAATGACTGGTAACATCTTGAGCTCGAGTAGGTCACTTTAGCTTCTTTCACTTCAGAATACAAGAATTCAAAATTATTGATTACTTGAAAAAAAAAATCTGAAAGAATTTGATACGTTTTAGTAGGCATGAATGCCAAGTTCACCATCTGGATAGGAAAGGTCAGCTGTTGAAAGGAAAATGAGGGACCAGGAAATGGGGGCTGGTTGGGAAGAGGAAAACTTCTGGGCTTCTCTGGGTAACAAGCTAAACCAGAGGGGGAAACAAAACAGATGCCATACTGAAGCGCCATAAGTAGGACCTGTGGAATAATATTCCCGTTTGATTTTAGCACCTTATCAAGTCTCAGCTGGAGTGTCATGTCCAGTTTTTAGCACTACATTTTGAGAAAAATGTGAACCATTTGGAGAGAGTCCAGAGGAAAGCTAGGAGACTAATTGGGGTCAGAAAAACACGAGCTGGGAATTTGGCTAAAGCATTGATAAGCTTCCAGGTTGTGAAGCACTGGAACGGGTTGCTTTAGGGTGATGCTTTTGAGTTTGTAAGAACTCATTAGGCAAACATTTGTCAGCAGCGGCAGAGGTAGATTGTTTCCGCCCTGGGTCAGGAATACGGCTTTAGATGACTCTTGGAAGTCCTTTCTGTCACTGTCTTCTATGTTTCTCTGACTTCGCGAGAGCCAGTTTTATTCATGTCAACGCAACATCGCAAACTTGAAAAATCTCTCTTGAAAGTCTCATCGCTGAGCTGGATGCCGTATGCACATACAGAGACAGTCCCTGTTTAAAAGAGGCTGTGATCCAGGTAGGGAAAAGAGAAACAGGGATGTCATCCAAGGGAGACTTGTGTCTCCAAGCAGTGTCACCTGAGACACTAGCAATACTTCATAGCTTCTGGTTCAGATAGTGCCGACCCATGGCATCCCCTCATAGTCAGAGGTTAAATTCGGTTGCGGAGGTTTTAACCCAGAAGTAATCTGCTTCTTCATTTATCTTACAGAACACGAAGAAATTGATGTTGCAAAAACTGTTGTCAATGGACTGAGCAGCAATGGCCGAGAAAAAGGTGGGTTAAGAGCTTCGGAGACATCTCTGCAGCTCCCCCTGCATGTCAGCTGCGTGATGTGGTTCATTTCCCTGGACATTCACTACAGCAGAGGTTTCCAAATTTAGTTTGCTGGGCGACCGATACAAGAAAAGCCTTGTGCTGCACCATGCCAGCAGCAGCAGCGTTTCTTAGCTGAACAAGCGTTCTTTGTCTCTTAAAGGTGGCAGGCTGGATTTGCCTCTTTGTGTATTTTTAGTGTTGTTTTGAGGAAAGCTGTGCACTACTTGTACTTGTGAGCACCTGTGAATCAGTACCTTAGTGTGTCTGGACAGCATGGGTTTGCGGGTGCCTAGGTGTGAATCCTGTTAACTTCAGTGGGAGGTGAAGGTTTGAGCTCAGGATTAAAGGACAGGAACTAACGATTTAAGTAATGAAAATACCTGTCATTAGCAACAATGCTTTAAACCCCAAACTTACCTAAACAAACCAGTGTTCATGTTAGCATCAGCAGGTTTGCAGCGTGCTTTATAGCATTCAATATTGTATAGTGAAGGTGTGTGTTTCGGCAGAGTGAAAGTATGTGGTTATATGGGTTGGTTTTCTGCTGTTTTCATTTCCTTTCTTTCCGTTTGATGCCTTTTTATAGTGGATAGTATTTTGACTGCATTGTGGATGGATGAATTCAGTCAGTTACAGAGCAGAACAGAATTAAGAGTTGTGTGCTAAACTACAGGCGGTTTTGATTTGGGATCTATTGTATTTGCAGGGTCTCCAGTGCTCAGGGAGAAGCATGGAGAGCAGGATTTGATTTGGGTTCCTCTTTTATAAAAGAAGAATTTAAAACAATCCCATCAAATTAAAACCGAACGATTTTATACAGTTTGAAAAAAATCTATCAAGATCTTTCCCCATCCTTTTGCTTGAGAGCCCTGTTCTAGGTTGGTGAACTCTCTGCTTTCCAGTTTTGCCAGGGACCGGAAAGATCTGCCACAAGAGGGGGTGTATACACCACCCTGACGTCAGTGCTGGCCCAGCGCTCAGTGTTGGTGTGTAAAACATTAGAAAGGTGGTTCTTCTTACTCCTGTTTTTGCAAACCAGCGGGAGATGGCATCTAGCATTTTCCAGTTAATAGGTGCAGAAAGAAAAAAAATAGATTTGAGAGAAGAAATCCCTGGCTCTGCAGAAATCAAGAGCACAACTCAAGTTGTTCTGGTGGAGCCATGATTTACAAGTTGTTTATCTTGGCAAATCCTGTTGAGCTTCACCTCTGAGTAGTTTTGACTTTACTTTTTTTTTTTTACCCCTCCTACCCCTCCGCCTTTTTTTTAAGAGTTCCACATTAGCTGCAATAACAGTTGGAGAGAAAAAGTACCAGATGTTTTGGAAGTTTTGTAACAATTGCTAGAATTTTGCACAGCGCTGTGTATGCTTTCCCCCTGTGTTACTGCATCTAGTAGAATTAGTGTGCTTGCTGATGGGAGTCCAGTAGAAACCTCTTCAGTTTACTGTTTAAATTGATGGATTCTTTCTGAAATTGTATTTTGGTGCTACGCTTTGGTATGGCACTGTTTTCAAGATTATTTCATGTTTCACTTTGTTCTGTTGCTGGACTTGTAAAATACGTGCCATAAAATCCAGAATTCATGTGATGTGGCTAGTTTAATGTTCCTCTCTCAACCTTTCAGTCTTTGTTTTTTCACTTTATTTTGTTTTAGCTGAGCCATACTAATGTTGTTAACATTTTTATTTTTGCATGTCGCGTGTCTCAACAAATGATTCCACTGAAATTTTTTGAGGCTTCTAAAAACTAATGCTTCCCGATCCTTTTCGCCTGCAGCACAGGGGCAGTCAGCAGTTAGTCGATTCAGTAAGCAGTTCTGTGCGCTGCATAAAACAGACATGTCCTGAATTCGGGCGAACGAAGGGATATTTTTAACGGTTGCATCACTGCACTCTGGACTGCTTTTGTGTTTGAAATTTCCTGCTATTGTGTCTCCAAGTACATTAGAAAATTTTGTGGCATGCTTCCCAAACTCTGTTCTTCCCTTTTTGGATGTGCCATTTACACTTTTGTGTTTGCAGCTGTTGATGTCCCTTTATGTACACGTTCTATTTCTGCCGTTAAAATAATCCCTGTGAAGAAAGTGAAAAGTTCTCCTCACCTAGTGCTGCCTACAGGTATCTTCTTCCTTCATCTCTCTGACATGCATTAGTTGGCCATCATTCTCTCTTTTCTCTCTCTTTCTCTCTCTCTCTCATTCTTCTTCTCTCTGTCTCTCTGCTTCACCCACGCACTTTGACTTGTTTTCAGCTTCAGCCTCTTCTCACTGTTTCCAGAGCTGTAGATTTCATCAGTAGGTAATAAAATTAGCTCTTGATGGCACAATACACTGTTCTCAATTATGCTGCTCCTCTGCAGACATAATTGTGTCTACTTGAATCTGGGATCATTGTAAGCTCTCCTACTAATGCTTCGTTATGAATAATAGTGTTATTACGGCCTCATTTTGAACCAAAGGTCCCAATGAACCAAAGGATGTTTCCTGGGTATCTTTAGTCGTTAAGAATGTAATGGATGTCAGAGATGGTGTTTTACAGGTTCGAGCATCGTTCACTGTTGGTGGGATGGTTTTGGTTTTCTGCATATACGCTGGCTTTACAGAATCTTTATATGGATAAATAAGGATGTTAGGCTGTTTGTCACTCCCCCCCCAAGCACATGTTTTCCCACTAAAAGTACAAGATTATATTTGTACTTTGCTGGATTTGGGCAGTCAGACTAGTCTAGCTGATACTGCTCGCCCCTCCTAATCACACATGTGCTCCGTTGGACTAGTAGTGTGCTAATGTCATGTTTGTTACCATCTGCCGGATTTCTATGCTGAGAGATTCAGATTTTTGTTGTCTGTCATTTCATCTAAATTGTGAGGGGAATTCAACATCTTAGGTATTTGGCTTCCTCTCCCAACTTGAAATAGTCTGACAATATTTTATTTTCAAACCTTTCCAAAACATTTTAATTTCGTTGAGTTCAGAACATTTTTTCCGATACTTACTGTTTTGATTCAGTATACAAGTTTAGGAAGTGGTGTGAAAATGTAGAAAGTGCTTTGATTCACAAATTTGATTCTCCTCCAATATGATGGAGACTTTTATGGCGTGGTGCACTCTGAAGCGTTTCCATTTCTCTCCAGTGCCTGTGAAGGGAATCTAGGTGTAGGAGTGCAGGAGAACAGCTGCCCCGCGCTCTCTTTGGATGTGTAAATCAGGCCTGGTGACTCCCAACAGTGTGTCCGTGCCTCAGAGTTACAGCACTCTTGAAACTGGAGTCCCAGAGCTTAAACCTTTGTCCTTTGGTTTGAAAGTGGGTCCGTAGAGTCCTTGAGCTGCGTGTTGTGCTGCGTGGATGGGAATGATAGCCAGGACTGGACTCCTGGGCAAAAGGAATCCTGACCCTATCTGGATCATGCAAAAATCAGTAAGAGAAGCCAACTTCTATCTCACCAGGCATGTGAGTGACCTTAAGGCATGATCAGTGGTGTGGTGTGAGGGCAAATGTGGTATATTTAAGGATTAAGCAGCATTTGATATGTCCGTGTGGATAGTCTTTCTCCTCACAGAGGCTGCCTCAATGTTGCCTAAATTAACTAAAGGCAGAACCGTAGGAAAGTATCCCCTGATTCCTTACTTACTCCATCCTTTCTCCAGTCCAAAGCGTGGCTCTGAAGCTGTGCTTTTTGTGAGCTCCCTGAAGCATTGGAAGCCCGTGTAAAAGCTTGAACTGTGGTGATTCTAGCGTAGAGGGCTTTAAATGTGAGCCAGGTGTTTGACATTCATTGAGTCTTTCCCCTTACTGCTGTTGTCCGTCTGGCACTATTGATGTTTCCCTACATTGTGGCCACCTTGGCTGTGGTTTGTGTTTTGCAACCTTAGCCGAGGTGTTGTCGTAGTCTATAGGCACCGTGCTGGTGTGGATTTAATGGGGCGTTATCTTACTGAAATCAGCCAGGGCATATTGAGCTGCACAAACATGGGCTGTTGCCTGGGCAATAAGTAGCAGCCTTTGCCCGCTGTGTCCAGTCTGAAGGCATAACTTTCATTGTAATACCAGGTCCTAGAGAGGAGGTGCATCCCTCCCAGTGCAGAGATAGCATGATCCTCACCCCCTAAAAACTGAAGCATCATGTTGCCATTTGTGTAACACAGCACATGCTCGGTACCTCTTCAGGCTCCCTGCGCGGTGTCATGGTAGGCCTAGCACCTCTGTTTACATAGGTCAAAGTGAAGTCTGATGGCAGCTGCAGAGTCAGTAATGAGAAGGGGAGGTGATGTGTTTTCCTGCGGAAGTAGCTTGGATAACTGAGAGACTCTTTAGGCTTACTGTTTCTGTAGGTATCTTAGAGGAAACAACTCTCCAGAAGGATTTTAAGTAAGGAGAGGAGATAGCCTTGAAGCACTGGTTTGTGATTGCTTAATAGGATGACAGGAGGAAAAAACCCAAATCCGTGGCCTGAAATGCACAAAGGTAAGCCTGCACAGAAGCTGTGCTGAATCGGGCCTCGGCAAGGACGCTGGCATGATCCGGTGTTCGGCTCACAGGGCGATCTGAACAGGTATATGTTAAATCTCCTTCTGGTTTTGGGGGTTTGGGTTCCCATGTCAGAAGGTGAAACACTGCCATGAAATGGGGGGAAGATGACAAGGAAGTGGCTTGCAGTGCCCTGCCTTTAAGGTCATACTCAGCATAGTTGTAAGATTTTATCCTCCAGTGATCATAAGACCTTTTTTTTGTTCTTTCAGTCCTGCACATAAGGCATTTTTAAGGCTTCAGCACACAAATAATACTGCTTTATACCACTGGTACATCCCTATAGAAGAGCCATAGGTGTAATGGTAGAATGCCCTTGCTGGTACAAGATTTCCATGCAAAGCAGGCCAAATAAAGCAAATGGACATGTGAAATTTGGTTCAAACGCTCACCCTTTTTTCCTCCTTTCTTAGCTCTGTTACACTGACTCAGAACTTACTTCTACATTCATCAATTACGTGAATATGAAACTGCTTTGATTTCTCAATGCTTTAAATCCAGAGCTAATCTTCATCTGCATAAACATTACTAGATTGATTCACCCAGAGGCAGCCATGCTAAAATTACTCCGTCGAGCTCTGATGGCTCCTAATAGCTTTGTATCATCTGTTTCGATGTGTCTCCTCTGTGCCGTGTGCATTTCCTGTAGAAACGGATCCCACTAAAGTCTGCAGTGGAAAAGGAGCTGTGACCCTCCGCGCGTCTCCAGCCTGTGAAGAGAATCAGAATATCACTTCGCCATGTCCTCAGGATGCTGAGCAACCTGAAAGTAAGTGGGTGGAAGGTTAACTGGAGTATCTTACAATAACCTCAAGTGAGGTCAGTCCAGCGTCTTGGCGGTGACTTTTCTTGGCTACAATTTTAAGCCCCAAATCCCGTAGCATGGTTGGAAACCTCTTGCAAGAACAGACCAGTGGAGGGAGGCCGACTGCTGTTCTCTGCCAGTACAGGTTTCCTGACCACCCGCTCATTGGCTT
This sequence comes from Steatornis caripensis, assembly GCA_013398225.1. Lineage (NCBI taxonomy): Eukaryota > Metazoa > Chordata > Aves > Caprimulgiformes > Steatornithidae > Steatornis > Steatornis caripensis. Next base: position 62,445 of record VZSC01002407.1, on the reverse strand, counting down.
AAGTTTGTTTACAGCTCCCCTTTTGCTGTTAGGAGCACCAAAACCTCTCAAATATGTATATTTTTTTTTTCTGGTAAGCCTCTGTAACCTCCTTTTATTCTGGGCAGGAGGTGGAACAGAAAGAGGCCAAGTGGTGCTGCTGCCACTGTAGCATTCACTTGGGTTGTCAAGGGAGCAGGGACAGCATCCCAGACAGACACTGTCGCCACGGAGCTCTGCCGTCTTTCAATAGCAGACGTGTAATTACTTAATTGCAGGAGACAGGCAAAGCATAACAAACCTGGCCAGTGTCATGGGTCTGGCAGAGAGGATGAACTCCCAAAGGCAAGATCCCGTTAAGAGGGGAGGGGGTCAAACTTGCTCTTGAAAGCAAAGCTTACGTTGTTTCTGAATGTATTGTTGGAGGAAGGGCAATTCTGTTAATTCCAGCCCCAATGTGCTGCTTTCTGCTCTGTCTTCTCCTCCCATTCTGCTCCACCCGTGACCTACCCTCTTTTCATGCTTGCCATTCTGTTTTTCGCTTCTACCCCCCACCATTGCCTCTCTCCTTTCTGTTGATGGCTTCATAAATTTCCACCGGCCTGAATGGCAATGAGTCCATTACTATGGAAATCAGCTCATTAATACCTCCTTTGCTTACTCTCTCAATCACTTTATGAAATGCGCTTTGGAGCTGGAAGAGCTTTTTACATATAACTTAAATGGCAAAATGGGGAGGGCTCCACGGGAGGTGGGTAAGTAGGTGATGAGGCCAGTGCATCTAGCTGTAGGGACTGGGTTGTAAAGTGACAACATATTTTATAACTCGCTTCATGCACACACACCCAGTCTGCAAAACCTGATGTATTTGTTGGTAGTCCTTTACCTCAGTTAGTCACACATAGTCATGTTGATAAGGATAGATGTGTCTTCATAGCCTCTATCGTGGCCGAATATGAGGTCCCTACATTTCCAGTAATTTGTGGTGTGTGGACGTCAAGCTGCAGCTTTAGAAAATAGCTAGCTGGGCTGCCTTTTTGCCTCCGAAATAAGAATGTCAATGAACAATTGTTTCTTCATTGCTCTGAATGAATTGCCTTGTGTTTACAAAGGTCAGAAACAAGGAGGGCATCATGTTTAGGGCTGGTCTCTATGGTAATTAGGCAGCCCTGTCAGAAAGCATTTTATGTGTGAAATGAAGTAGCTGGACTCTTAACTTCAATTGGTACACGTTTTCTGTAAATGTAATGGTTTGTTTTTTTCCCCCCTTTCTTTTCCTTTATGCCTATCCTCCACGCTCACCTCTTCTGTCCCTCCTTTCTGTGAAATGCTTAGGTCTGGAGCCAGAAAACACAGAAACAGGTACAAACATTGGTTGCTTATCTTGCTGCTTTTGTTGCTGTCTTGGAAGTATTTCTTGTTGCCTGGAAAAAAGAAAGAGGAGAAAAAAAAAAAAGGAAGAAAAGAGTCTCCTCCTTTCACTCATCTTGTAGCTGGAAGGAATCCTTTGTGATCTGAACTTTTCTTCCCCTCGTAGATAATTGGAGGTCGTCATCTAACACTGATGCCAATGGGGATGCCCAACCATCTTCTCTGGCTGCCAAGGGTTATAGGAGTGTGCGTCCGAACCTTTCCTCAGACAGCAAGCCACAGGTAAGCCCTTCTTCTGTGACCCTGAGGGTGATCTTCTGGGTTCAAGCACTGGATTCACAGTCGGGAGGCCTAGGTTGAACTGCAGACTCGGGTAAGTTGCTGTGCCTCGGCTTTTCCTACCTTTAAAATGGGGACAACACTGACGTCAGCAGAGCGCTGCGGTGCTTGTGTGTTTAGGCGTGCCTCAGTGTTTCCTTAGTGGATGAACCAGGAGGACAACGCGATTTGTAAGAAAAAAAGTAAAGTAGTCATCTGTTACTGTTTTGTCTTTTTCATAGAGGTTGCTGCAGGCTGAAAGCAGCGTTACACCCTACATTAAAAACAAGGTATTGAGGAAATGTCTTTCAGTTTTAACACTGTAACTGATACAAGCCAACAAGGGAAAGGTTATTTGTATCTGAAAGTAAATTGTGGAAGTCAATCTGTTAAAAGTGCAACTTCATCCTTTTTCTTTCGGGTGGTTGTTCTGTGCAGAAGCAGTCTGAAAGCTGGTAAGGAAACCCTTGGTTAGAAACTGCTTTCTTGTGTGAAACAGAGTCCCTTTAAAGCCTTGTCCCCTGTCAGGGTGACTGCTGTCATCATCGGGGACCTATAGCAATGCCACAGAACACACACCGTTCCTGAAATTGTAAGTGAAAGTGGAAGAAAGCACAACTTGGATGAAGGCGTGGGAAGGAGCGGCACCCTAGAGGAGAGATCCATTTATTTACTGCCTGATACTTACAGCTGTCCTGTAGTCCCTTATTGATCTTGTTGAAGAGTGCCGATGCACATAGTAGTACTCACAGAAGTCTCAAGGACTGCTGTCCGAAAGAAGCTGAAATGGAAGAAAATAGAAAGGGGCAATTGTAGGTGGTGAATTACTGTTTCCTGTTAATACTATGTAGTGGTAAAGTGATGCTTCACCTAACCTAGGGAAATACTGTGGCACTTTGAAGGCTCCAGAGAGAAACTGCTGTCCTTAAGGAATCAAAGGAATGATCCTATCACAGAAGCAGAAGCCCTTCGGAAGGAGCACTTACCAACCCACTTCTCTATTCCCTTACACAGCAGGGAAGGGGGGAAAAGAGGGGCAGCGTGAGTACAGTAGATTTTGGGCCAGCAGCTGTAATTTTATGAAGCTCTTCTAGGTCTGTATCCATGTAACAGTAACAGGTGCTGGCCACAATCTGTCATATGTGAATGCATTTTAAAGGAGGTATTTTTTCAGATTTCAACGTTGCAAGTTGTTAAGGTATCCTCATTCTCTGTTTTTGGCCATTTTAGCAGTGGCTCAGTCAGCCTTTCTCCGTAAAGATATGCCAACAGGGTGTAAAACCTACTTTCATAGTCTCCAGAGGGTTAATTTGCAAGAATGCAGGGAGCTACTGTTCGCTAGGTGGGTGTTTTAGTTCTCTTCCTTTCAGTAGTTTATATTCAGCTACTGGCAACAAAGCAATAAATAAAACAAAACCCCTCTATTGCTAAGTTATTTTACTTCAAAACAGTTTGGCTTTCGGAAAAAAAATCGCTGTAATTGGAGTTGGAATTGCAGTCGACAGGCCGTTGTGAAGTTAGCAACCGGTATGTTGGAAAGTACCAAAACCAGTAAAGCTTTTTTATATTATTTACTAGAAGCAGGATTTCTTTGTCGGTAATCTTGATTCTGGAGGCAAATTCTTATGAACTCAGTTCCTCGAGAAACTTTAATTGCTCTGGTCATCCTGAAATCATTTTCAGGACTGAAAAACCCTGAGAAGAATTCAAGAGCTAGGTTTTAGGAGGAAGAAATGCTGACTTTTTACTTAGCCATCTGCGGCAGGCTATAGTAGTCACGTAATGTCTGCTTTCATTAGCGCTGGTGAAACTTCGCAACGTTCGTTTTTCGGTAGCGCACTTACCGTGCAGCAGAGACGGCCTAGAGCTCTGAATTTGGCTTTGCAATTCAAATGTTCCCAGTGGTGGGAAGTATTTAGTTACATAGGCATAAGCCTGGGTTTAGTTAGCCGGGATGTTAAATCTTGCCTCGGGCTTTCCCAGGGGCACGGTGGGTGTTGCTGTGCAGGCCTCTTGAAGCCCTACAGCGCAGAGAGTGAAATGTGTAGTAGGCAGGGAGCTGAGAGCTGGGTAAAGTTCGCCTGCTGCAGTGAGCAGTGCTAATAAAGAGAGAATGCGTGAGATGATGTATGCGAGTTCTGCGCTGGCCTTCCAGAATACTGTATTTGCTTTTTGTTCTTGCTGTATTAAAACCTGATTAACCCAAGTCTAATGACCGAATTAATTCTTCGAATTCATTTATTTTTTTCCTTCCTTTTCCCTCTCATTTGGTGCTGCTTCCTCTCTCCCTCTCTTCCTTCTTGACTCTGCCTGGGCAGGCCCTTGCTCCTCCCCGTCCTCCTCTTCCCAAAGAGGAAAGCTTTGCATGGCGTCCTCGCACTGACAGTAAAGTCACCAATCTGTTGCCAGTGCCCATCATGGACTGCGTGTACCTGAATGCACCCAAGCCTTATACGCAGCGTGCATCACCAAATGCCAGTGCACGGTGTTATTTCTCATCACCTACCCACTATGGGGCCATTCCCAGCGGGAAGCAAGGTTTGCCGGCAGGGCATTCTCCCTCTTCAGGCCCTAAAGATGAGGTGCATGCTGGGCAGCCGCTCTCTGAAAGTCGCTCCTCGTCAGATGCATCGTCCATACAACGTAACCCTGACAGGGCAGATCCCAGTAGTAAGGCTGGAATGAATTCCAGTCATGAGACGAAGGCGGATAAAAAGGTCACCAAACTATATGTAGCTTGTTTATCTAACAGCACTTGCTCAGCCGCATCTGAAAATTCCACTGGCACCACACATGACCCAGCAGCCAGCACCAGTTTGGGCGCTGAGCTCACTCAGGCACCAGCCACCGACATTGTTTCCTCCGTAACAGATACTGGAAAGTCTCTTCCTGCTCCTCCTCCTCCTCCTATTCCTCCCAGGCCGTACTTTTACATTGTCCTCAGTAAAGACGCAGTTAGTTATGGTGCGGGCCAACCCTCCTCGACTCAGTCGTCACCTCCGCAAGCTGTGAGGGACAGAGTGCTAGAGCCCCAGAGCACAGCTGCCACAGAGGACAGGATGAGAAAAGAGCCTTACCTTTCTCAGCAGCGACAACCACCATACAAGGCAATGGGACGCGGCATGGTACATGTTTTCTCCATAACCTTGTTTTCTTTCAGCCTTGTGAACAGTTCTTTAATTCATTACGATGTTCTCTTAATGCTTTGTTCCCCTACTACCTAATTTCTGAGCACTCGTTGTGCCACCTGGGTCTTGTGCTCTTCTACTCGATAATACTTAACACCCCGTGCATACCCCCCCCCCAACATTGATCTGTGTGTTTGTGCGTGTGTGGTGTTTGTAGGGGCTTGGGTTGGGCTGGCAAAGGTCTTTCTATTTTAGGGAGGTGTAAAAGAAGCAAACTCTGTAATGTGATGGTTAGTGCTTCTCGCGTGATGGTGAGCGCAGAGCTGTTCTGTGGCTTGATTTACCCTCAACGCACAGGACTGGAGAAGAGGGGTGGTGAGCGGAAGGAAGATTTTCATGAAAGACAGTGTGTGTTCATAGAGGCCATGACTGCAGAATTGAAGAAGTATGTCTCCCTACGGGAAGAAAATCTGTTGGGGCTTCGTATCATTTTGGGTGCATCCTTGCATGACACTATATGGCTGCGTTAGACTAAAGTACCAGTCTCCCCTGTTGCATAACAACACCTTGTTTCCTACAGGATGCCACTGCCACCACCACAGCTCAGCCTGGAGTTATAGTAGTCCCCCTCCTCCAGGTTAATCCAGACAGACAGCAAGAAGGCAGCTCCAGCACTCCGCCACCACCTCTGGTTCCTTTCGGGCAAGGCTCCGTATTCCCCGAGACTGTTTCTCCTGGCTCACCCTTGACTTTTCCGACTCTAGATGATTTCATTCCCCCACATCTCCAGAGGGGTCCCCACCATAACCAAGCACCCTCCGCATCGGGCACATTACCCTCTGTTTACCCGAAACTGCCATTCTTCTCATCACCACCTTCACTTGTCCCTCCAGTCACGGGGGCTTTGCACAGGGGCTTGAAGCCTGGAATCACTGGAGTCATCTCACATACAGTAAGCTTGCCAAGTACCCTCCTCGCCCTTTTCCTAAATTTGTATTCCCAGATTAAAATGGCTTTCTCCTTGCAATACTAAACTTGAGAGAGGAGTGATGGCTCACTCCCTGCCAGCAGCATGACAGCTGAAACCTTATCTACGTCCTGTGCTAGTGCATGCATGTTGCCTGCCTTGTGCAGCTTTGAACTCTCTCTTGACTTCTCGCGACAGCATTCGACTGGTTTCCCTTTGTGCCCGTTCTGCTAGGTGATGCACATCTTAAGAATCTTCACAAGATTTGTTCAGAATACTTAAATCTGTGTAAACAGAATAGCTGCAACTAACTGATCTCTTCAGGCTCTTTTAATAGCATCCTTAATTGTGTTTGAATAACATTTGAAGCAGCAACAGCAGGCCAGTGAACGGTTAGGGCTGGCTTTGTGTTCCCCTTGGAGCCACAAGACAGCGTGGTCTCTACACAAATCCCTGCTGAAGCCAATATAAGATTGCTGCCAGTATCCAGTGACCTACAAGCAATAATATCAGTTACTGAGCTAAGACTTTTCCAAGCGTGCAGGTGCTACGGGATAGGTTAAGGGGAGATTTCGGAGTTGCTTGTCTTTGAGAATTCTGAAGAATTCAATCAGAAAGTACTACAACAGTTTTAACTTGGCATTTACCGTGTTCTGCTTGGATTAGGTTTTGTTTCTCTTCAAGCTCATCACTTGTTTTAAAATGCCTCAGGGACAAGGAGGAAAAGCAGCTCTCAGTTAAATTTGCAGAGGAGGCAAGAAGTACCTGACCCTCCTTGTACTGGAAGTCTTAGAACCGCCCTTTTTTTTGTATGTTGGCTTGTAAGGGCAAGGAAGAAGTTCAGCAGAAATCCCATCCAGAAACCACGGTGATGGTTTCTCTGCCCTCTGACTCTATAGGGATCTAGCAAACAGGCATGTGGGAGGAAAAAAGAAAAAAAACAACCAAGGATGATACTTTCAAAAGATCTCAACGTTGGCCTTTCTGCTTCTGTTGAAATCAGTGGGGTTTTACTGCGGAGAACAATGGAAGTTTGGAGGGTTTGGTGTTTTTATTTAATGGAGCCCATCTGCAGGCTCCAGACGAATTCAGCAGGCGTCCAAATCACAGAGGAGTAGTGGCAATTTTGTTGTACCTGATTCTCATGAGATGAGAGTATCGAAACATTGGGCATGCTCACGTCAGGCATGTGGTCACACAGCTGGTTTCCACAATGGTTTAAATGGTCTTTGTTCACCCACTTCGGTGACTTTGCTGGGGCTGCTGAGCCTATCCTGATCTGATATCCCTCTGCTTTGAGGGGTTCTTTATATTTTGCTTATCAAAGCGAAGCTCAAACCCAACTCTCTCGTATTTCTACCTGANATGGTTTAAATGGTCTTTGTTCACCCACTTCGGTGACTTTGCTGGGGCTGCTGAGCCTATCCTGATCTGATATCCCTCTGCTTTGAGGGGTTCTTTATATTTTGCTTATCAAAGCGAAGCTCAAACCCAACTCTCTCGTACTTCTACCTGACTCCCACTTGTTTTCCCAAATTGCACTGTTTGCAGTATTATCACAGGCAGACAAATGGGGCTGTGTCTCTCCCTTCTCTGAAGACCATTGATTCTTTCCTGTCTTCGTGAAACGTCTGTGGCCCGAGCAGAAGCTGCTTGGAGAAAGATCGCCTCCATCCAGCAGAACAGGATTGTTCTTCTCTGTTTCCCCTCTGGGTTGGAGACACTGTAGATGCTTGTTCTGATTATGGCCAATTCTCACTACGGTTTGTCTCTGAGCTTTGCTGCCAGCCCTCACTGTGGCCCTTGTTCAGCCCCCTGCCTGATCTGTAAGTCCTTCCCCCTGACGCTGGTGGGTCTGAAGGGCACTGAGTTGCACTTGGCCAGAAAAGCCAGGAGCAGGGATTCTTCTGGAGCAATATTCTGCGCATATTCACGGTTTTTTTTTTTAATAGCAACTAAAATCTCCCTGAATGCTCTCTCCATTTTGCACATCAGTGGCCTGCAGCATTTCAGGCTGACGGTGGAGTAGCAGGAGTGCAGAAATCTGGTATGTTGCTCCATACTCTCTTAGTTTGGATGCTCATTCCCCATTAACGGTAATTGTGTGTGCAAATTCCTTAAGAAGCTTTGAAAAATCTCGGCCTAAACTGGCACACGCAGTCTTAGTGATCGTCCCTTCTTTATCTTTCCCCCTTACCACCAATAAAAGCCCAGCATGCCTGGACCGAGATATTTCAAAGATGAACTAGTTTTTAAAGTCTCCCAGGTGACACATCCTGTATTTCTACAGAACAACCAGAGCTGTGGTGATACCAGAGGTGGGTTTGAAATAAGCAAATAATGAAGCTGAATGCTTTAGGAGAGCAAGAGCAGCTTGCTATCCATGCTCCAGCAGCAAAGCCATGTTCAGTATCTTCCTTGCTAGAGTCTTACTTTTTACCCTCGATCTGTTTGTTTGTTTTCATCATTTTAACCAGGTAGGTGTCACACTGTCTCCTGAGTAATGGTGCTAACCTTATTTCTCGGACCTTCTTTACGAAACGAGAAGCAGTAATGGTGTTTCACTCCAGAACTGCATGAGTTTTGCATGTCTGACGTCTTGCTGTGAAAGGAATACTTCTTTGTTTTAGTTCGTGTGTGTATGTATCAGGGGAAAGATGTCTGTGTCTTACCCCTCAACCAGATTTGCTCGTTTCTGGCATCCTGTGTTTGCTCCAGAGAGTCTCCCAGATGAATTTAGTGCCTCCTTTTTGGGGTTGGAGTTGTGAAACCCAACACCAAATAATTATAGTACTGCCTTAGTAAACTAATTGCATTAACAACGAGCAGGGTACGGACAAGGAGCAGGGTAACACTCATGCTTACGCCCTTTTTACTAAAATTTGCTTCTCATTTAGCTTTTTTTTTTTCCCCCCAGTTTTTCCCAGTGTTAACAGCCTTCTGCATGCTGATAATGATGTGTTGCTCTCCTTTTCAGGACCCGGGTCCAGTGCTAAATGAAGTGCCCCAGCCTGGCACTGGCACGGACTATCCAACCTCCTTCACTTCAATCAACAAGTCTTCCTCTGCCTATCCCTCTACCACAATCGTCAACCCCACTATTGTCCTCCTGCAGCACAATCGAGGTAAGGAGACTTGCGTATAGATCTTTGTGGCTCAAACCGAGCAACCTGTTATGCTACAAGGAACTGGAGAACGTGTGTGGCATGGACAATTAAGTCCAAACTAGTAAGAGCTAACAAAGCTGCCTCTGGAAAGTTGTCGTGACTGGAGCATACAACGGGCAAGTAAGAGGTTACAGGCATGGGACGATGCCTCCGTTTTCTGATTGAAACCTGTGGATCAAATGCCACTCTGAGGTTGGGGAAGAGGCTTAGAACTGGGCTGTGTTATTGCAGGGTAACAGCTCACCACGTGTCCTGTAATGGTGCAAACGGTTGTACGCTCTCATCTGTGTGTTAGTAGAAGCAAGGTAGCTTGTGGTAGGTTCTCCCTCACTGGAAAATGGGATAGGTTACTTCTCCGCTACTGCAGCTTGAAAGCAGCCATATTTTCATTTACTGCGGGAGAGGTTTGACCTCTGAATTCTCAGCAGAATTTACCCAATAGTAAATAATCAGTTTGCCCATAAGTTTGAACTTGACAGTTTGTTCCGCTATCCGTATCTGGTTCAACTCAGACTCCTACTGGAGTAGTCCTTGAGCTCTGGGTTTGCGTATGAGCAAAACAACCTTGTCTGAGCGTTCCCACGTTTACTAACCTAAGCCTTTCTCTGCCTCACAGCAGCTCCCTCTGAATGGGTAGTTGCATCTCTTTACCTCTGGAATTAGAGTGAAACTTTGCTGCTTCGTTTTAGTTCTGATGGCTGGCATTACTCCAGCCTCCCTAGTTCATCGTGCATCACTGAAGACTGTTGTTTATAAAGGGCCACGCAGACGCAATCCAATTTGCCTTGGTTTCCAGTGGACTTAGGAAACTCCGGGACAGGCAGGTTCCAATCTACAATGCGACTTAGGTTTTGCAAAGAAAGAAGAAAACCAGAAAACAGGGGCAAGACCCGCACTCGTCATGCTGTAGTCATTCTGATTACAGCCGTGCATTGATGTGCTCCTTTGCAGCCCCTCGTGTACTTTTTTCAGTGCCTTTTTAAAACAGACTTCAGCCTTTGGTCCCCGCTGTGGCACGGCTGCTTATAGGGGTAACAAGTGGATCATCTCTTCCTTTTTGCCAGCATCTGAAGCAGCTTTGCTTGCGTGCTTCTGAATGAGGGTGTCTGGATTTCTCAACTGCTTCAAGAGGAGAAAATACTATTTGAGGCAGCCTTTTTTTATCTCAAAGCTTTTCGTTGACTTTCTTGTGGTGGGATACTCTTGGTTGGTTTTCGCATTAAATCTGGAGCATTTCAGTGTGTACCACGCAAGGGTATTTTCTCCCTGTAGCTTTTAAGAGCACGAGAGACAAATCTGTGTAATATGATGATACACACACACTGGCTCCAAGACAACTCATGTCAAATGTTTCTGTTTAGTAATTACCTTCACAGTTAACAATTTGCCCTGTCTGGATACGTCTCGCCTCTGACCATCTGTATCTCTGACCATACTGTATCCTGATAGATTGAAGAGTTTTCTCTCATCACAGTTTTGTTGACTGTGATATAGATCATGGCCTGATAAGCAACTGGATCAAGTCTGTGAAGTATCTCGTTCTAATGCATGGTTTTCAATTTTTATTAGTCAAACTTGTAATTTGCAAGAATCATATTGAACTGATTTGACAAGGCATCTTAGTCACAAATCTGTATTGACTGGCATTGCACTTGCCATGCTGTCTATTTGTTAGTAAAATCCTAAATAAGCCTTTACAATATTTCTTTTCTGACATTATTGTCGACGTGACAGACAGATGTCCCAGCCATCACACTAATGCTTTTTGAAGGTTGTCACATTTGCTTTCTTCCTTCTCCCGTAGAGTTTCCTTTGTCTTCCAAGACACACTAAGGATGAATGTTAATGGTCCAATGAGCTGCTCTCTCCATAACTGCTCTCTTTAGCGCAGAAAACTGCTTTAAAACAGTTTATATCAATGTGCTATTTTTTCAAGCATCTTATCTCAGTTGTTGTCATTCAGCATAGTCCTTAGTTACTGTTGAAGTGGAAAGTATTTCTGCATGAGGCTGTAGGACGTCAGACTTTTTTTTTTTTTCTTTTTTCAAATGCAGAATGGAAATAAATAGTAATCAGATGTGTCATCTTTTCTGCTCTCTTATTAACAGTTCCACTGTGCCTGTTTGGTAAAAGAACAAGATCATTGCTAGGTTTCTGTTTATTCTTCATGTGCCTCAAAACCTATTTTTGAGTCTCTGAGGAATTCTGTTAATTCTTTTACTTCCATTGTCATTTTCTTTCGCTTCCTAGCATACATTACCGGTATGCATTTTCTTACTTTTCTGTTTTTTAATGTATTGAGGTTCCTTATACAGTTCCTTATGCTTCCATTCACATCCAGGCTTTATCCCAGCATAGCATTAAGGTTTCTTTTTACTAACTTATTGTTTTTAAATGGTTCTCAGATCCTAGTAATCTATTACATTTCTGTCCTGGCTGACATGATTCATATTTGGTTTCATCTTTATGGACCTCATCTATGCAAAACTGTTTGGTCTTATGGCATATGACAAATTGTTACTAGGTTATGATCCACCTTTCACTGAATGGTTAATTATGTTTTGTGCTGAAATCAGTTCCATCACGTCAAGATGAGGTTTAATATAAATTCCTCTTGTGTGCTATGAAATACCCTCTGAATTAGAAATTCAAGGTCATTGTAATGCCGGCAATCCGAGCTCTCCGGTAGTTTAGGTAGTCTTATAGATGGATCATGTGGCTTGCTTTCTCCTCAGTGGATTATTGATTGCTCTTTAAGGAGCTGGTTATCTTATTCTCTAGAGTGACTGCTGTAGCAGACATCACCTGCTGTCCTATTTTATGCTTTATCTGCTAGTTCATTAATCTGTAAGCATGTAAGACCCTTTGATTTGGAGCTATCAGAGGCTTTGAAAGAGGCAATGGCATTTGAAGCACAGCAACTGCGCTACGTCATTTTTTTGTCTGTTTGATCTTAGTAAGTTGTGATGAGAGATCTCAGAATTTTTCTACTGGTTTTCAGTAATACCAACTGAATAAGATTTATGCTTATAAACAAGTCACTTCAGATCCTCTTGTTCATTCCTAGCACCAAGGTGAGAATTTCTTCCCTTCGTATCTGTTGGCGTCTTCATTAATTTTCTTTTTGACACCTTTATTTTGCACTAAACATACTCAAATACTTTTTTCCTCTTCCTCTTTTGTTACTGGTTTCAAGTCTTAGTCTCCTCCAGTGCTTCCTCCTCTGGGAACTCTGAAGGCCTCTATAATCATTCCTTCACTGTTGCTAGCAGTATATTTCTCTGCTTGACTGTTCCTCTGAGAAGCCTGTGAGGTTTTGGCCTTTGCTTACAGTCCCAGAACACAAGATCAAGGATGAAAGCCTCAGTTAGCTGGTGTGTGCCTGGGGCTACAAACTGTTTCTGGTCAGGCAGGAGAGTGAAATAGCAGACACATCCCGCGCCTTCCGCTTCTGTCCATCAGCAGCTCTCTTTCCTACTCAGAGACACAACTGAAAAGGAAACCTCCTGTTCGTGTAAAAAGTACGTTTTTTTCATGAAGAGTCTATGCATCCGTGATATTCTCTCCTCTGTGGAAGAAGAGATAGGAAAAAGCTCTCAAGCACCAGCTCTTTAAACCACATGTTTTTGTCAGGAGACCTTAGCGACTGAATGCAGTTCTCCTCAGTGAAGGTGACGGCTGAAGCTGAGACCATCCTCACTCGCGTCTTTTCTCCTTTCTCATAATACAGCAGCCTCCTCCTGACGGCCCGCTTGGAGGAGCGAACCCTGCAGCAGGTGGTTCCCAGCTACTTTTGAGGTTCAGGTTGCTGACCCTTCCTTTTCCCCGTTGCACGTAGGAGTTTGTTCCATATGTCAGCAGCTGTCGTGAGCATAATGCACATGAGCAGCTTGCCATTGTTGGTTAGCAGAGAAGTGCTGGGGTTGAAGAACAAAGTTTATAGGTGACAGTCAGGGAGCTGCACTTAGTGAGGAGAAATACCAGTCTTGCTTGGTGAAGCTGGTCCGCTTAGTACAAATATCTAGTGAAGGTGGGTCCTGCTAGCAAACAGTGTACAACTGGAGGTTTGTTACCTACTGCAGACTTGCTTGGCAAGTGTCCCCCGCCAACCCAAAGCACAGTTGTTTCCTGAGCAGGCGTTGCATGGCATGGTTTGTTATTAATCTGTAACAGGTGTGATTAATATATTAAAGGTTTGAAATCTTTGCATTAACAGTATGAGCTTTCAAGAGTGTTTGTATTTTGTATGTCAGTAAAATAGTTTATTTCTTTCAAATTACCTTCATGCTTTAAATGAAAGGATTAATTGCTAGAGAGTATAAAGATCAGAGAACAGAGAGCTAAGACTTCTCGGTTTATTCCCAGATGTGACTTGGGCAAGTCACGTGGGCATCCATTTAGAAAGCAGCTGTGAACATCATCTTCAGCGTGGTCAAACACGCTGAAAGATACCACAAAAGGGAACTCAGTAGTGAAAGGCCCTAAACCAAGCGGACCGTTCTAAGAATCAAAGCCTTAACCAAGCTGTGGCTGTGCGCAAATCTCTGAATCTGTGGCTCAGAACGTGGTACGCGATGAGACTCGGCAAGCACCAACGATGACTCAGTCCTTCCCTGTAGCCCTTCAAAATGCTACAGCATTATTGTTTCAAAACGTACTTCATGCTAATGGTAACGGAGTTAGTTGTCAAGTTGGTTGACTCTGTGAGTCTTTACTGTTTTTTGAATTGTCTCCTGTCCAACTTTTTTCATTCTCTGACGTTAAGAAAAATAATTTTAAAAAAGCTCTTTGCCAGTGTATCAGTTACTGCATCATGAGATGTGTATTATTCCATGAGGCTGCAGTGCGGAGAAGGGACTGTGGGCTGTCGCTTTGGCAGGATATTTGAAAACAGATTCTCTCCAGCAGCTGCCGCCGTTCTGTCTACAGCGTATTTCTTGCCTGTCAGAAATGCAGCACCAGAGCACTTGCTGTTTATGTCTCACCCATTTGTTCTGTATTTCTTTTTGTTTTGTTTCTTCCTTTACCACAGAACAGCAAAAAAGGCTTAGTAGCCTGGCAGGTATGATGTGAAAGGTCTGCTACCCCTCAGCTGCTGCCTCTGCTGGAGCAAAGCTGCTGCTCTGTTAGCTTATGGAGTACCTTTAGCAAGCACACTTCGCAGGAACTGCAAAGGAATGAGTATAAATATTTGTCCTGGCTTAGTCCAGGTCATTGAATGTTTGATTTCAGTCTTTTCTCCCAGTGCTACCTGTGTGGACACATGTTACTATACCAAAACCCTAAATTACTCATCTGTTCCTCCTAAGTCATAAGATTTACATACAGTTTGATTGTTCTAGTTAACTTTTGAGGCTGCCTTTTGAGCCTTTTAGGTTTATTCCCTTGGGGCACATTCTCAAATTTCTCTACACAGCCATTGGAGTTAGTCTTGCTTGTGGTGAGGGGGAAGGAGGAGAAATTTTTATCAGTATTTACATGACGCTAAGAGCAGTACGATCTGTGCCAGGTGTCAAGAAATAGATGATAAAATTGTAGCGTGCAGGTATGCACGTGTGCTGCCCCCCTTCTGTCCCTGGGCAGCTCTCTGCTCTTGCAACGGGTGCGAGTCTCTCGTTGAAAGAAGAGCAAGTTGTATTCCTGGTCATCTTCCCTTCCCACACCCCAAACAGAAGTAGCTCGGTCTGCAGTGGGCAGTGCATTATGTACTGCTTACCTGTATTGTTCTTCTTTGGTTATGGTCGTGGTGGGGTAAACAGAAAGGTGGGAGAGAAGAGAGTCACCGAGAGTACTTAAGCACTTTAAATATCAGAAATAGAAACTCAGGGAAGCCAATACTGAACGCTCTTGCTCTGCTGCGTGGGCTCTAGACCAGCGGAGCGAGTCCCGTGAGGACAGCATCTGCCCATGAGGCAGCTGCTGACCTGGTCCGACTTCATCCACCAGGCTGCTTTATCTGTGACACCAGCCTGTCCCTCCTCTCCCCTGCCACCCTGCTCAGTTAACACTGGTTTCTCTCAGCTCCTTCCCTTAGCGTAGGTGTTGTCCCATTGGAGACCACTCAGCTGCAAGTTTAACGCTTGCCTGCAAGTCTGGACAGAGGTTTCCTGGTGGTTTTCCCTTTTGCGAGGTGGTTCCCTTCATTATCAGGAACTCCTTTATTTTCTAAACTAGAGATAGCCACAGAGCAATTTGTTACAGCCCAAATGATCCTCGGTCTGGAATAGTGAAGCACGTTGTGGCACACCTGGGTCTGCACCTGCTCTCAGTGTACCAAAACAAGGACACAAAGCTGCTGGCTCCTTCAAAATATGTTTAACCGGCTGGTAGATTTTTCCCCCTGCTATGCCATCCTAGATAGCTCCCAAACCTTCATGTTACGTAAAGTTAAGATGTGAATTCGTGGTCAGGAGATGGCTGGTACAGGCTAGATGGTGGGTTTTATTTTTGCTGAATTATAAAAATAAAGATTTTTGCTTAGGTCATGGCTGTGACACTGGGAAATCAGAGTGATACATTTGCCCTGTGTGCGCATCTATATTAGGTATTTTGAAGATTATCGTCATAGTTTCAGGTAGGGTCTACCTGGCAAACAGCCAACCACTTTCCCAGCGTGAGGAGCTACGGAATCAAAAAGAAATAATAAATGTTTCCCAGTCCTGTTAAAGAAGGACTTTGTGACCTTCTCTGGCATTGAATTCTTTAGCCTGCAGAAAACAAGGACTCTCCTAGACCAGAAGCTCAGGCCTTGTAACATCAGCAGTGGCAATGATAAGTAATGGTGGAAAGCTGTGACCTTTCCTAAAGTTTGCATCTTCTCCAATTCCTCATCCCCATGCAAAACGCTGCTTCCTTTTGGTCTTTGAGGTGGTGGAAGAAACGTCTAGTTTCAGTTGCTTTTTCTATGCTCTCTTCTTAGAGGCTTAGCGAGGAGTTCAGTAATGGAAATGGACCAAATACTGCCTACAAAACGGAGAGCCCTGTGCCCTAGGGACACGACATGACCAAAACACAGTGCACACACGTTCACGGAGAGGGGAAATACGATAAAATTGCTAAACAAGGATTTAATAGATGCTTTGCCCCATTTTGAACACTTATAAACATCGTTTCATTTTTCTTAAAGAGGAGGAAGACTTAAAGTTTGATGGTAATTTCAAACCAACCACTCAAAACGCAAATCCTTCACATGCTGAATTTCGCAGGGCAGAATTGTGTTTGCTCAAGGTACCAGGATACTTTTTATGCACGAGCCTTTCCTCTGCTAACTGCCCCTTTCAGATTTCTGCACATTTAATGGCTTTGGGCAATATGGTGATGTGCATGTGAATAAACATATCTCTCTCTCTCTCTTTCTTCAGTGCATGCAGTGATGTAAAAAGGATAGGACTTGGCAAAGTCTTGATGAGGCAGACTGTAAAATCACAAATGCTTTCTCTCCAGAAAATCCATGCAGAAAAAGTCCTCGGCAGAGCCTAAGGGTCGCTGTGCCGTAGCTCTCCGGAGCACAGTAGAGCTTCAGAGCAACCTGAGCTGCCTCGGTTCCTAGACCGGTGGTGGGTGTGCCTGCTGCTATGTGTGGGGGTCACTCGGGCAGCGTCAAGGAATTCCACGTGGAAGCAAGGCTGTCTGGAGCCATTAGTTTTTTCCCCCCATCTTTATGCAGATTCATGTGCAAGAGGAATCATACATATGCTAAACAACAGTGGAATTCGTTGTTTACAAACTCTGGTTAGGCCACAGAGGTGAGCTTGGAAGCATCATACACTGACTGGAACCAATGGGATTGTCAGGCAGGTGGGTGCAAGCCGTTAAAAAGTAGTGCCCCGCTACCATGGAGGATGCTCCATTAGATTGAAATCACCAGCAGAAAAAGATGTCGAGGAGATGGTATCACTGATGCTTTTTGATGAAGAATGAGATTGCAGAGTTGCTGATTAGTCAAAAAGGCACAAAAACCCAAGGCCCAAACAGTCCTTGAAACCAAAATTTTATGTTGTCTTGCATACATAACAGCTGAGACTGTCATGAGGTGTGTGAAGAGAGATACTACCTGAGAGATACTAGCCGGCTTTTGCTGGCATCGAACATTTTCTTGGTAAATTTCCTTCAGTCCAGATGCTAACCACAGCTAGCAGTGACGCAGTCTGTCTCATCAACTACTTGCTAGGATTTTTACCTTAAAAGAGTCAAATATGGTGACGCGGTGAGATGCTGGGATGAGATAAGAATCCCCCATTTTCATTTCCAGATTCAGTGCCAGACAGACTAGTTTCTGATAAAGTTGATTCAGCACTCACACGGGACAAGCCAGTTCAGGAGACAGTGCCAAGCGAGAAGAGGGCGATGGAGGAGAGGCGAAGCATTGTCAAGAGCCCTCAGCACATGGCTGATACTTCTGTCGATGATATTGGCATTCCACTGAGGGTAAGACAACACAAAACCTGGGCAAGATTCTGCCTGCCTTGGGACACAGGCAATTCACTACAACGCGAGAGACCGCAGAGATTTCAGGGGAGATAGAATTCAAATTCCAAAGTATTTTGTTATGAACACTTCCCTTTGCTATCAGTGACTTGTTCCGGCTGCCTCGGGGGGGGGGCGGGGATCAAAAATTAATGTGTGTTTTGATCACATTTGAGAATACTGGTTTCTGCTCTTCTGTTTCATTCACACGTAGCAGCTAAGGGAGAGTTTTGTCTCATTTTAGACATCTTAAAGGCAGATACCTCTTTTGAACAACGTGTTTAAGTTCATTCTGTGTTGAGGGGAAATTATCATGAAAAGGATTATTAACCTATTCTTACAGCTCGTGCCTGGAGTGACTTGAACACCAAATGTTTCTAACTGTCCATTGAATACCTAGGAAATCGGTGTGTATGACTAAAATAGGCAAGGTGTTAATATTAAGGTTTTGCATATTAATCTACTTGGTCAAATCAGATTAATATGCAAAACCTTCCACACAGTGCGCAGTCCTACACAGCTTACAACCTACCGTGCAAAGCTTGTACATTATTAGTAATTTGAGTGAAGCCTGTAGCTTCATTACATATGAGGTTTGTGTATCTGAGTGAAATAACTCACGTTTCACAGTATTAATTTCATGTGGCCTTGATTTTTAGGTAGTCAGTAATAACAAATGAAATGCGAAGCGGAGTGTGAACCTTTTTCATTGCTGGAAGATTCATAAAAACTTTGAAAGGCTGGTAGAATTCATGGTTGTGATGATTTATGTGTATATTCATTTTTCCAATAGAATACAGACAGATCGAAGGATTGGTACAAGACGATGTTCAAACAGATCCACAAGCTAAACAGAGGTACTGTAACACAGATGGTTTTTACTTACTTTAAAAGACCGCCTTGATAACATTTTGTTTCATTCATGTGAAGAATTGTACTGGATATTAAATAAAAGCATTTTATGTTAACTAGCGTTTGCTCCGCACCACAGAAATCAACCAATGTATTTGAAATCCCTGGAGTCAAAGGTGAG
The DNA here is from genome assembly GCA_013398225.1 of Steatornis caripensis. Classification (NCBI taxonomy): domain Eukaryota; kingdom Metazoa; phylum Chordata; class Aves; order Caprimulgiformes; family Steatornithidae; genus Steatornis; species Steatornis caripensis. Next base: position 44,016 of record VZSC01002407.1, on the reverse strand, counting down.
AGAAGAGTGAAGTCCAAAGAAAAGTCTGAGTTGTTCCAAAAGGCGAACTGCAGTGCTCTCGTGAAATCAAGAGTACTATTTGAGATCAGAAAGCTGCTAATAATTCCATACTTAGAGGAAATAGATGCCTAAACCCCAGTTTTAGCAGCTCATCAACCCCACACACTTTTAAAGAATGATAGGTTATCATTGAAGCTGCTCTGTGCGTAAGAGAAAACTTGTTACACTATAAAGCTTTAGCACCTGCATGAAAAGCTTGATTTGAAGCTCACTGAAACCAGTGGAAAGGTTTGCATTGGTTTTTTGTGAGTTCAGAATCTGAACTCTGCTTTTTCAAAACGTCGGGTGTTCTCCTTTCAAAACCTAAAATTGTGGCGAGCACTTGCAAACTTTATAGTGATGCACTCTCAGGGAACCCCCTACTTTGGGGCACTTCTGAGCCTGGCTGCTGATACATTCACGATGATTCTTCTGTGTGAGAAATGGCTGCGGTAGCATTTGCAAACTGAACCCTCTGAACAGCCTGATGTGCAGGCAAATGCAATTCAGAACTGTGCTTGTATAATAAAACACAGAGCATGCAAAACTGGAGCTGTATTTGCTGCTGCAGGTGCTGTCGTGACGAGCTTTATGCATATATAGATGCTGTGTTGGCTTGGATGGAATGAGAAAGAGTCGTACTGTTTCGTAATCCCAGTGCTCCTAACAGAGGTTCTTCAGCTCAGCCAGAGACCACGCTTCAGAAGGAGGAGAATGAGTTCAGTCCCCTCGCCTTCCGGGATCTCTCGCAGAGCCCAGACATGCAAGGCAGCAATAAGCAAAGAGGCATCTAGGTTGTGTCATGCTAGAACATCAGCATGAGCAGCACTGTTCTGCAGCTTGTATGAATTCTTGTCTCGCCCTTCTTCCCCTTTAAATCTGTCCTCTCTGTTCTTTTTTGCAAATCATGTTCCTCTCCTTAGACACTCCCGAAGAAAACCCTTATTGCCCTACCTACATATTTCCTGAACTTCCTGAAATCCAGCAAAAACCTGAAGGTACCAGAAGTTTAGTCAGAATATCTGTTGTCTTGTGCTTTGAGTTAACTGTACTATAGCAACCTAATAGTGACTGGATTCAGGTTCTAAATTTCCATTACCCATGTGTTACACTGGCTGGAAATTCAGTTATGCCCAGTCTGCCACCTTGCGTGATACATAAAATAACTAAATCTTTGCTAATCCATTAATCTTTTTTTTCCAAGTACGATGCCGTTTACTCTAGTATTATTAAAGCAGGCAATAAAATCATGTGGTGATAGGAAATGGGGGGATGAAGCAGAACCTCCCCTTCACTGTGGATAGTCTCAAAATCCACTGCTTTTCTCTGCTGCAGAAGACAATCCTTATTCTCCTACATACCAGTTTCCTGCGTCTACTCCTAGTCCTGTCTCTGAAGGTAATAACAAAGGATCATATCTGTTTTTCTGCACAAATGCTGCCTTACCCATTTATTTTATTCCTGGAGTTTTTTCTAGTTGCTGAGCATTATGCTGCCTCATAATGATTTGCTGCACTCTAAGCATTGCCTTGACGGGACGATGCCTTTTTGGCTTTGCAGTGCTCTTCTGGCTTTGTAACAAGTATTTGACTAATGCTACAGACTTGGGGTTTGCTTGGTTTTATGCGCTTTCAGTTGTATTTGGCCTTGTGCGTGCAGTGATGACTTAACATGGCTACAATGCTAACTTACACAGAAAGATGTGGTTTAACTGAGATTTCTCCCGCCCCTCTTTCAGATCAATACATTGCTTTAATTCTTTATTTCAGGTTTTGAATATTAACACAATATTAGGGCCAGACCCAAAATGCCACTAAAGTCTATTGGTAAAAAGGCTGCTTGCTTCGGTGGATTTTGGATCAGTCCCTCAATGTAGTGTTTTAAAATAAATACAACTTGGTAACATAGATTCAGGGCTGGCCTTAGGTGCACTTGGCCTATCTAGGCAAGGCCAGAGTTTGACACTCTCATCAGCGCATCTTGCCGCTTGAAGTAACACTGTCTTTACCTTATCCTCTCCACGTGCTCAGCAGATTCCTTTAAACTTTGCGTACAAACCAGAACCCTTTGCAGTCATGTTGCAGAGATGGTAAAGTAGTAGCTGTTGCAGCGATAATCCTGTAACTGTGCACATACGCATGGAAACACCCATACATGAGAATCACAGGAATCCGCTGCACACATTGGACCTATAGACATTTCCTGATTGGGAAATTCTTGGTGACAGCCGTGTTGGTTTGGTGCTTTGGTATCACTTTAGATGCTCCGGTTTAGGAACTTGCCTACTTAGCCTGTGCCTCAAGCCAACCCTGGTAAGACTATTAATTAACCATTTCATTCAATGTTTATATTAAACATCTGGTGGGTACTGTGTAAGAAGAAAGCATACGATATGGGTTCTAGCTGAGATGCTGCTCAAAGACGACTAGATGATGTAAGGTGCATTTAAGGTTAAAATGAATGTGGACTAGTGTCATACAGGTATCTCTGATACTTGCTCGTTTCTTGGTGAAACCTGTAGATGAAGAGTCCTGTCTTGCAAATCATAATGCGGTGTAAATTGTTTTCTGTTGACAGAATGGTGTGTTGGTATGGTGAGACAGAAACACAGAGCCACAATTAATGGAGTTTTACAGAGATCCAGTTTTCTTGTCTGTAATGAAGTTTGAAAATCCGTTTTGCTGTTGTCTGAGCTAATGTAGTTTGCAAAACCAATGATGATAATATATTAAAGGGTCTGGTTTCCCATAAATGTCCCCTATGCTCTTACAGAAGTGCATATGAAAATAATTCACTGGTTTAGGTTGTTGAAATGTTGTTGAACCAAACACTTGCTCTTTATTCTTAACACGTTGAGAAATGTTTCTCTTGGAGTGATCTGCTTGGATTCTTTCCTTGACAAGGAATCTGGATTATCTGATGTAGATGGGTTGGAGTGCATGTTTCATGTTTCACTCAACTGCACAGTGTTTGTACAGAGACGGATTGAAGCCTCAATTGCATACAATCAGTGTCAGAGTTTTTTACTTTGGACTGATGCACGGGATCTCCTAGAAACATCAAGAATTGGGCTGCTCTCTAAAATACCTTCAGAGTCTAAGGGTATTGAAATGTAGAGAGATTTTGGCCAACCCTTTAAAAAAAAGATCTACAGATTCTCTAGGAACTACAGGGGAACAGCCTCTTCACGGTAAAGCAATCGGATTTTGAAACCACAGATTGGTGATACTTCGCTCCATTATGGAGGATCCCACAGATAAAATGCAGCTCTAAGGGCCAGGAGATCTTGTTTTAACGCTTCTCTCTGATTTGCTGTTTAATCTTTATCAAGTCCTTCCAGATTTCTGTGTTTCAGTATTTCCTGCTGTAAAAGGGGAAGAAATGTAGACACTCTTCTTCGTAAGATACTTGAAGAGACAAAACTTACCTGTTCTCCTTATTATTGTTGATATTAGAATATTAGCAATTGGAAAATAGCACTTACCTGCAGTGAATTTTTTTCCTGTATGGTTTTCCTGTCTGAATGATGAGCTATAATGAATACTGACATTTCTCTTCAAGTAAGTAAATCAATTTTTTAATTGTTAACCAACACTAAATAATACCATGAAAGGTGAATGGCTGTGAAGACAGCTTTAGATTTACGAATTACAGATTTGTTCATCTGCATTTGTAGAGACAGAGAGTTTTGTGATCTACCGAGTATTTTGCTATCTGAATAAACCTGTCTTTTATATAGAAAGACCAGTCAATTTTGTCAACAATTCAGTGTAATGACATTAAATAAATAAGTATTTGGTTTCTGTCATTTATGTTTAAAATATGAGAATTGGCTTTAAAATTGACCTTCACTTTTTTTAACCTGAAGGTTGCGATAAGCACCCCCAGAGTTGATAACCATCTGTTTCAAACTTAAACCTTCTCATTCATTCACCAAGAGAACTCAGCAGTGGGGCTAAAAGTTAAGACTTCTTTGAGCCTTCCTACAAGGCTCGATTAAGGCTTGAGTGCAATTTCAGGTCAGCTGCGTTAAGCCAGATTGGATTGTCCAGCAGGAGAGATTGCCTGTAGCAGCTGATTGATGTCCTCCTTGAGAACAGATGGAAATTGTTTCGATCTGTTGCTCAGCTTCACTAAATTCACATAACACTTTATTAGTATGTTATCTTCTTATCTAGCTTATTCTAGCTTCATCTGTTTTGCTTTTCTGTGTTTTTATCTCTGTCACTTTTAGTGGTTTCTTCCTGAGGTATTAATAAAACCTTTGCTCACAGTTCTCTTTGCAGCCATTGCATTGTATTTTCCTGCATTTTGCCTTGAAAGTTCTGTAGATGTCTCACACGCACGTGCTGGCCACTTTGAACCTTCATAAGCAGAGAAAGGTGATGGGCCTGTGGGTCCAGTTTCCAGGTTCAATTCCAACTCATCCTGCTACTACCTGCAGTTCACTGGGGATTCATTCCAAAGCTTGTTGAAGAGGGTGGAATGATACGGCTAGGTTTTTGATCAAGTCAAAGTCTCTCTGGCCATCACCTGTAGCGTAGAGGGTGGTAATGCTGCCATTAGACATGCTGCCTTCTTTTGGGGCACGTCTGCCTTGCGCACTACTGTGCCATGCTATCCTGGAATAAGGTAGCATGTGGTTCCATGGCCCAAGGCTGCAGTTGTATCCTGGGAATGAAATGGCTGTGTTGATGCAGTGTAACCCTTTCACTGTCAAAGAGCGAAGGTGGTTCAGCTTGGGGGCCAGACCACACCACTCAGCTACACTGATGTCATTGGTAGCTCTAGTATAGCTGCTAGATTATCTTTATTGCATCGCATAGACATGTCTTTCCTATTTAAAAAGTACATATAAGTGTGTGTGTGTGTATATATATATATTTAAGTATATATTTGTGTCTCATGCCAGGAACGTTATCTGCACTTAAAAGATAATCTGAGTCAGTGAACATACTTCAACTTGGTGTGGAAATGAATACAAGGAAGATGGCCCAGCGATTGTCATATGTGATGGGGAGCAGGACTCCTCAGCTCCATTACTGTGTCTAGCATCTAATGAGTTATTTTAGGCATGTGCTACAGCTTTTAGAGCCTCAATTTATCTTTCAGCTTTTGATAAAGTGGATCTAATAACCCTTGCTGCCAAGGAGTTTTGTGATAAAAAGTGATTGTGTTCTAAAGTGCTTTGAGAGCCTGGAGAAAGGTATTAGTGTAAGTAGTACATTAATATTGATATCTAATCTAGGAATTATTTTTAAATGCAATTTAAACCTCATTGGGATTTTCCTTTTTAGGATCCTCTCCCTGTGGTAAGTATTGAGCGTATCGCTCAAATTATGGCCAATGTATTAGTAGAAGAAAAGAAAGGGGTCTCTGGTGCTTCTTCTTTGGGGCTTTTTCAGCTCACTTGCACAACGCTTTTGTCTTTCAGATGACGATTCTGATTCATACTCTCCTCGTTATTCCTATTCTGAGAACAGTAAGTAATTCACGTTTCTTGTGTAATCTGTCAAACAGAGATGGCATGTAAAGCATGTATTTATTTGCCTCTTATCCAGTTCACCAACATTCCTCTATTTGACTTCTCCTGCAGGCAGAGCGCAGCTTTCCGTTCCCCGCTCCAAGAGTGAGACGGACAGTATTGATTCAGAGAAGGTTGTTAAGAGGTCTGCCACTTTGCCACTGCCAAACCGCACTTCATCGCTGAAATCAAGCCCAGAAAGGTGACCTGAACTAAGATGTATTTGGATCAGTCCTGGAAGAATCCCTGAAAGCAGTGAATGGGAGGGGAACAAAGGCGGAAGCTTTAGGTCCACAACTCCAGTTAAACTTTTTTGGGGAAGTAGAGATGCAGTTTTGACTCTGACTCTTCTGCTAGGCAGCAGTGAACTCCTTCGTTGTCACAGCTCAGTCCCCCATTTTGTCCGTCTGTTTTTTTACCAAGCATCACACGGCGTGTTGCACAGTTTCCTGCTTGGATGAGGACTGGGTGTCATGCCTGGGTGTCATGCCTATACAGTGCCCACCACAGGTGCACAGTGGAAATTCTTGGCTCAGTGCGACACTGTAAAGGCACCTCAGAATACAAGCACGTAGCAATAATTGTGGAGAAGCAAAATTTGGGTTTATACTGAGCCTCGGTAAAAGTTTTGTTACATTGTCCATCTCTGAGGAGTCCCACCCGTGTGAACGTTATTGGAAGTAGGTTCTAGTTAGCTGTGGCATTTTTGATCTTTAAAGATTATTTCCTTCCTGGTTTTTTGCTTTGTTTATTACCCTGTATTTTAAACCTTTTTGTAACAGTAATGAATCTGTTTACCAAATGGAGGGAAGCAGAATGGGCAATGAATATTTTATGTCCTGCTGAGTTCTCCCAGCTCTTGAACAGCTTCTCCCTTCCTCACCAACTTCCACATGCTCTTAATGTTTTGCGCTTGCTGCCTCAAATGAGCAATGCCATAATTTGAGATTGCTAATTCAGTGAGCCTCTCAGGCCACCGGATCAGATGAAAAAATATGCTGATAGAACATGTCTTCCTTACGCAGGAATTAAAGGCATAGTACATTGGCTCTCTGAGAAAAGTCTTGCTAGTGAAAGGATCGCAGTAATTCGTGCTTCCTATTACCTAGTGACAAGAGTGTTTCACGAGGGAGAAGTTTCTCTGGGGTTGGAATCTTAAGCAATCAAGTTTATTCTAAACAGTACGGCTCATCCTTCTTGAAATTTGTACACTGTAGGCTATCATGTTGCTTTGCTTTAAAAAAAAAAAAAAAAAAAAAAGATTTAAAAAAAAAGATTTGCTTGGTCTCTCCTAAGCCAGTGGAGAGAGTTTGGGCAACTCAGTGGGTTGTTCCTATCCTAAACCAGGTCGGTAGGGTAAGTGAGAGGAAACCTAGAGCAGCAGTTTTGGTTAGTTGCCTCACTTATGTTAGGTGAATGCTGGGTGAGAGAAACCCACATACAACATTGCTGTCAAAGGGATCCAGAGCAAGATCAGAATTAGTTTACCAGCTTAAGTGGCCTGATTTCTGGGCTTTTTCAGGGGCATTGGTTATGCTGCATGCTGTGTTTGAATATATTACTTTTCAGAGGACGTTGGACGTTGCAGGGTATGGACCCGGAATGCTTTGTGACTAATACTGTCTGAACTGTGCCGGTGTGGACAGTGCACAGAATTATAGGGATTTAGAAAATACCCCCTTTAGAAAAGACCCCAGAGTGCCCCCAGAATCCAGAGCAGGAGTAGTCAGGTATTCAGTGATGTGGGCAAAATGAAGAAGTCTAGCAGAAGAGATTTAATTTGAGTTCTGCCCAAAGTTTGGGCATGTACATATTTACGAGCTTAATTGAAGCCCGTCCCTAAGCTATTTCCAATCAGAAAAGATACGGAAGTCTGGAAGTTTATTGAAAGTACGTGGAAGAAGCCCCCTCTGCTCCAGTGGTTTCAGCAGCTGTGTCAAACTCTGCCTGCTATAGATAAACAAATAGATGCTCAGGGCCTTACCTGAACTGTTCCTCTTGGAGCAGGCTCCTTTCCTAGATTAAAAAAAAAAAAGTACCCTGATTAAACCAGGATTAACAGGGAAAAAGGCGCCTGTCAAAAGGAAGTGCTTGTCTCCGTGGAAACCACAGTGTTTTGGGTTAATTGATCTTTCTTTCCTCAGGACTGACTGGGAGCCTCCAGACAAGAAGGTGGACACCAGAAAATACCGTGCAGAGCCCAGGAGCATTTATGACTATCAGCCAGGAAAGTCCTCGGTTCTGAACAACGAAAAGATGGTAATGTTTGTTTTGTCCTAGTTTGTGGCTTTATCCTGTGATTGTACAGTACTCCCCAACTGCTTGTTCAGATCCATTCTGATAGGTTTCCTTATGCTTACATTGCAGTGCTCGTGTGAGATATTTCCTTTATATTTTGTTTTGAAGCCTGTTTTGCATAACTTCCTAACATTTTTGTTCTCTATAAAGCAAGATCCAGGGGGACTGAGAGGCTTCTTTCCTTTTGGACGTGTTGTTTTCTGTGTTAAGTATGGATCACTAACCCTAGTTTTTAATCCCTGTTTGACACTGTGACCTGTTCAGCAGCTGTTTTGCCAGCTGTACTTTTTCTAGGGCGCAGCATTAGCTGATGCAGGAGAGTTGAAGGCATTGTGCAACAAAGCAGGCTGGTGCAGTTTCTGTGTTCCTCTGATGCCTTAAACGTCAAACGACTAATTTTTAGAGTGCCTGTAATGTGCCTGAAGGGATACCTCTGGCGTGCGTTAGGACGTGGCCAGCTCCCTGGGCTGCTTTCTTCCTCAGCTGGATCTCACCCGTTCTGTGGCAGGGATGGCAGAACTGAACGTGAGCTGGCTCTCCAGCTACGTGGGTGCGTAACCTGGAGTATTAAGTGAGCTGTTACCAATTTCAGTTTGAATTAGTAAGTAAGGCTGTGAATTGTGGCAGCTGGGGAACATGCGAAAGTATCGTTCTGCAGGCTTGGCTGAGAACCCTTGGCAAGGGGCAGGGCAGAGAAGGGGCGGTAACGTCATCAGCCAGTACTGCATAACTCACCACAGCTCACTTAAGGTGTCCTTCAGGGGTACTAGTGTGACACAGCAAGTGCTAGAAAATACTGAACAAGGTTACTAGTGAATAGCCAGTTTGGTACATAAAGTTATAATTGTTCTATATAGGCATTAATTTGAAGGATTCAATTAGAAGCGCTAATTGCATGCAAGATCCCAAATGTAAACTGGACTTTGTGCCTTAACAGCTCGGGCATTGATGCATGCATGGAGTAGGTAAAAAAATGCCCCTGAAAAGCCTGCCAAGGATTTTACGCAAGAGCGAACAGCAGCTTAGATCAGTAGAAACGTAACAATCAAGTCTGATCTGGGACCTAATGTTTCTTCTTAGTACATTGGTGAGTTTTCTTTTTTCCTTGCAAGTGCAATCAAGGTCCGTCACTTTTTGGAGATCCTGCCACCGGCTTCGTTTCACACCCGTGTCCCTTCATTGACTTCAACAAAGTTGCTCCTGAAATAGGAGCATGTTCCTAGTGCCTTTTGAAATGTGTGATGGATGACTCTCTCTTGATCCTACTGGTTGTTGGCTCAGCCCGCTAGAGAAGTGCCAGTGAGGAGTGGTTTGAACACGGTGTGACAGCTCCATTCCTGCAGTCGATCCTGGAGGGAGTTTTCTGCTAACTTCAGTCGCAATTTTGTCTTGCAGTAAACAGCCAAGATTAAAACTTGTGTCAAAAAGACCTACTTCATCTGTGTTCTTAAGCTTTTGCAAAAGGTCTGACATCACCAGTGGCACGGTCGATGTGTTCAGACTTCATCAGGTACTTACCTGAGCTGTTGAATCAGAATCCGAAAGCCACAAGCAGGATCATCGTCAGCATAATTGAGAAAAATTGTACAGAGCTCATCAAAGACAAGAAGAATGTGATAGCTGCGTTCCTTCCAATGTTATTTTTTGAGCTTTAATTTCAAGCCATAGATCACAGAAGAAAGAAGGTCTTGAAATAGTGCCTTCGTGATCTCCATCAGTCTCATTAAATAGAACTGTAATACAGTGGTTAGCAACTAGGATCTTTCAAGGAGGCTGCAGGAGATTTGTGGCTATCTCCTGGTAGTCACACCCAGAGCTGTGACTAGCAGAATCCCAATCCAAAACCCATTTCAGAGCAATGACGAGCCTCCCACTGACGTCAGTGGGCTTTTTGTTTTATGTAAAGGCAGTTGTTTAACAAGAGGAGTACTTCACTTGGAGTGCAATAAAGAAAAAAATGGAAGCAGTGCTTCTAGTTTGCCTTTAAGAATTAGCCAAATCTTCCTCCAGGCCATCGGAGATGAAACAAGATGTAACCATTTATCTTTCAGATGGAAGCATTGCCCCTCGTTCAGCATCAGTCCTGAGCTCTTGTTGTAGAGGGTTATTTTGTGAAGCCTAATGACTGTGGCAGAGTCTGGGACAGCTCCCCCCCGCCCCGCCTCAGTAACCTCATCACAGGACGATTTGCAGCAGGACAGTTTGTGTTAGCCCTCTGTGCGTGTTTGTGGCTCGTGGCTTGTTGTGATGGAGCACTTGGGATAACGCTGGCATATCAGGCGTAACGCATTTCTGTTTTTAGTGCCCTGAGATCCATTATGTCTGAGGCTAGGTACACTGAAATGCAAGAGTTAACTAGATGTCTTTTGGGAAGTGGCACCTCATAACCCTCCTCAGCAATGGACTTGATGCTCTTACCTCACCTGTAGTGTTGTTAAAGAGCCACAACTGTTTCAACTTTTTTTGTTTCATTAAAACAGATTGTATGAACAAAAGGGAATTTTCTTTTCAACTGTACTGTTTTCTGTCCTGTCTGATTTTCCTTCATTGTAGGGTTGTCTGATTCTCTAACATTTATTTGTGAAGAAACAAGTAATATTGTCTCTCTGTCCATCCCTTCAGAGGTCTTTCAGGAACGCGCTCTGACTTGTGTCTCCTTTGATTTAGAAAACCACCTTTCACTCTGTTTGCAGTGTACAGAACAGGGTTTCTCACATATTCATGTGCTGTTAAAGATGCAGGATTTGATTCAGGTGTCACTGAAACGATCTTTTTTTAACCAAATGAAGATTAAAATTTTTTTTTTTAAAGTACATGCAGCTTTGGACCCGATTGAAGCGTCTTAGGACTGAGGGACTGGTTGACTCCCAGCTCTTCCATGGAGTCTCCCTGTGACTCTGAGCAAGCTGCATAATCTCTCTCTCTGTGAGTCTCCCGATCTGTAAAATGCAATTCATTCATATTCATGTTGCTCACAGTGTTGTGAGCTTACGGCTTAACGGATGTTCGCAAAGCAGTTCGTGGCCTTTGTGAGAGAGGTGCTGTAGAAATTCCAAATTATAAAGCTAAACATCTACGTTTTAGAATGGAAACCATGGGATCTGCATCTCTAACAGTCCCTTTCCGTGTATTCTTTGCATAATGTTATCCTTCTCTTTCTTCCATTCCCCTGTCACCAACTCCTTTAGACTCGGGATATAAGCCCAGAAGAGATAGATTTAAAGAATGAACCTTGGTATAAATTCTTTTCGGAATTGGAGTTTGGGAAACCGGTAAGTTTGATAGTCACGATGACCAATGAAGTCAACCTGCCTTTTTTTTTTTTTTTTTTTTTTTTTTTTT
>VZSC01002407.1:0-32717 GCA_013398225.1 Steatornis caripensis | reverse complement strand
TTTTTTTTTTTTTTTTTTTTTTTTTTTTTTTTTTTTAATGTTTGTCACATCTCTTTGCTAGGCCCTAAACCTGGAGCGGCTGCCTTACTCGTTTGAAAAAGCGGTTGTTCGTAATGCCATCCTGGTACTAATGTAAAGCAGCTGTTCTGTGACTGCTTTAAGTATTTTGAAGCCATTTACAAACATTCCCAGCCTTCCAGCCATATGTATTAACAAGGCAGTGTTTTTTCACGCACAATAGTTCAAACTGCATTTTTGCTGTTAATATTGGAAGTAATGCCATATTCTATTATTGAAAGTCCTTATTTAAAGCCCTTCTTCTCCCTCTGCCTAACAAGATCTAGGATGGCTGATAGGTGGTACCTCTGAGTCAAGGAGAATCACTCACTTATTCCCGGCCTTGGCTTGTAAACTGTAGGTCAGTAATTTCTAGCTATCCGTAAACAGATCATGACCCTGTTTCCTGCTCATTTCCTTACTCATGTAGCTGCCCATTGCCTGAATGGGGTGCATGAGTCTGTGTTGAATAGCCCTTACCATTCCCTGAAACCAAAGGAGTGGGAGAACAGTGTGCTTTCTTTTCAAATGGAGCTGTGTTGCTCTATGTGAGGCTGGGGAAAAAAAAAAAGAAAGTCTTGATTTCCCACTCTGGAAAAAGATGAAGCAAAGCTTAATTATTCACTAGGACAAAGGACATTTTGATGGAGGGAACACATCAGTGGTCATGGCTACTGGAAAAAATGTGACTTTAAAGCATTTTATGGCCTGGTTCTTACTGGTTTAACACTATTAACTTCATTATCAAATACTGTTTAATATCCTGCTCTTACTGCACTGGAGGATCAGCATCAGCCTTTCACATCTGTTCGAGTTTAGTGGTTGTTTCTCCTTTCTCCTTGAGGTCAGTTGTCAAATGCCCATGCACCCCTTTTTTTGAGTGCTGCTGAGATTTCTCTGCATGTACAACAGAACAGAAACACGTTTTCAGTACTGGCTTCAAAGGCAACTGCATATGGACACCAGAGAGCGTGTTTTCCCTGAATCTGGTCTTTGTTCTCACAGAAATGACAAAATTCATCTGCATAGAATGTAGCTGCCTGAAGTTGGGTGCCCAGTCTGATCACATCATAGAAACAGTGTAATTTTTGCTGAAAAGCGAACACGTGCAGTGGCTGGGTAGTCCATTCTGTCACAGAAAACTACGTTTTGTAGCTATGGGCCTCCCATCATGAGAAGGAGCTTCAACAGTGTTTGAGATGAGATGAGGTGCCCTAACTTTTAGGCAGTGGAAGTCGGGTAAATCCTACCTCGCTGAGGCTTTTCAGTGATGTCAGTGTAAGGATTTAATCCTTTACAAATTGTCATGGTTTTAAGATTTCCACAAAGTGAGAAGAAACCTGCTTCTCTTTGCTGCCGTGTAAAATAGTGCTCTTGCAATGAATGAAGATTTGTCATCTCTATCATTCTTCAAGTTAGTGTAAGTTAATGTAAAATGTGTCAGAGAACGGGGAACATTTATGCCCTTGGGCCTTTCTGGAAGTGAGGGTATGTCTGTTCCTTAGAGGTGTGCATTTGTGCTTTTAGTCATGCAGCCTTGGCCTTATTTCAGAAGAGGGCGTCTCAGGCTTCACCAGCAATCCATCTCTAGTTCAGCAGAGCGTCTGTTCAAGTGCCAAGTTCCCCACCTTGCTCAGAGCAGTGTTGTTAAGGGCTGCTTTCGTACAGATTGCCTTGAAATGATATCCCGTATCAACCTGCTCTCGCTCCAAAGCCATGTAACCATACTCCTGGATCAGCTGTGCCAGTTCCTGAACGTGGTACTCTGTACGTAGTGCTTTGGCATCAGGCACTTCAATTGAGGTTGCCATCTCAGACTTTTCTAGCTAGCAAAGCTCCTGCTGAGCTTTATTAGCACAGCCAAAAGGCCATGCTTTTTGTAGCTTAGCTCGCTCCGGTCATGAGAGGACCAGATTTTTGTGACCAGCCGGTGGCTAAGCCTCATGCCTAACCACAGAGTTTCAGCTGATGTTTACTAGCACCTGGGATGTTCAAAAATTCTCCGTCCCAACTTTTTTTCCAGTGCTGGAGGTAATGTGTACTTCCACAGACGTGATTTCCCCTGGCTTTCTGACTTCATTTGCAGCTATATGATGTGGGCAGGAAACACCGGTTAAAGGGAGCACGGGATTCTTCTGAGCCCGTGCAAGTTGCACTCTAAAGAGTGACCAGGATGGGGCTTTCCCCACTGAGGAAAGCACACACGCTTCCTAGGACAGTTGAAGTGACACTTTGCTGGACCAGCATCTCAAATGCATTTCTGGGCACCTCTGTGGACAGCGTGTGCCCCGCGGACAGGTAGATCAGTCTCGGCAGCGTGGGTGCTTTTTCAGTGTGCTGTTGAGACTGAATCCCCACATGCTCGCTTCTTCCTTCCTTCCTCCTGATGTGTGGCTCCACAGCTCCATGGAGCCCATCCACAAAAGCTGGCATTCGGTCAGTCTAGAGCTCGGTTGTCTTCCACTATGATTGCGGGATCACGCATATGGGCACTTTCTCCCAGCCCTTCCTGAGGCAGCACTGAGTAAGCTCTTTGCTATAAACGGAGAAGCAAGCGGCTGGAAAAGGGGGTGCATGCCCTGCCTTCTCACCCCCCTCCCTCCGGTTCCTCCCTCCAAATCTCAAACCTAAATCCTTGCAGCATCATCGACCCACCTGCGGCTGCTGATTTCATGGATAAGAAATAGGTATTTAGTGTTTGCATCCACACAGTGGCCGTCCGAATGCAAAGTGGAACAGATTCAAGCTACAGATCCAGGCAGTCTAGAAAGGGATTTGCACCAAGACCCAAGTGCTATAGCTGAGCGTCACATTTGGTAGATTGTCACTGGGAGATTCCCTGTCAGTGACTCGGAGACACACTAATAATCTGGCCCCAGAAGTCAGTATGGACGCATAGGGCGATGCTGAGCTTACCAGCCAGCGGAGGTTATTTTTGTTGGGAAACAGAGCGAATGTATTCTGATTTCACAAAGTAAGAACAGAGTCTGTTTGAGCATATCCGTGACGGGCGCCTACCTGGTGAAATGAAGATATTAGCATGGCATTATTTGGATAGGCGTGTCAGGACAAAAGTCTTTCACTTTGAATAATCCTCCCTCGTATTAACGAACGTGTCCAAACAGGAAAATCCTATTTTGAAATCGGCGCCTTCACCTTTAGGATGAGTTTTAAACAACTAGTTCCCAAACTTCCATGCGTCCCACTCTCCCCACCAAACCCCCCGACAAACAAACCCCCAAACCAGTGAAATAAAAAATAACAACTCTGCATTCTCATTGCCCCACAATGCCACCACTGGAAATTCAGCCATTTGTTCACATGGTATGTATTCGCAGTCTGGCGGGGGTGGGAAAGAGTCTCCCTTTATCAAGGGCCCTTGTTTTACCCTTTCCTTTTGAAAAGAAGAATGAGCAAAACAAATGCTTTTTATGACCGTGTGGTTTTTTTCCCCCATTTTGTTTTGGTTTGGTTTTGTGTTAAGAATGCTTTAACCACGAGCTGTCCCTCTGGAGAGTCCGAAATCCCTTAGAGCACCTTGCAAAAATCAAAATTTCCTCAAACACTACTGAAAACAGCCCTTCCTAGTCTGCATGTATGCTCCCTTTGGCCTCCCGTGATCTCTTGGTATTTGTGCTACAGCGGATTTATCCCTCTCCCTATCTCTCTTTCTCTGTTGTGGTTTTTTTTTTTTTTTAATTTCTTTTCAGTGTTGATGCAAATCCCCTATTGTATTCCCGCTCTGTTCTAATCCAGTTTCCATATTCTCTGTGATGTCTTTCCTTATCTTCATTTCCTCATTTCCTTCCTCTGCTTTCCATCAGCCTCCAAAAAAGATTTGGGATTATGCTCCTGGAGATTGCTCTATCCTTACTAGAGAGGATAGAAAGGTAATTGTGTCTCACGTACGTTGTGCTACAGCATCTAGCGCGTATGTGTGTGTGATTTTGTTTTTCTTTTTTGTTTTGTAGCATTGCTTGGGTTTTGTGTGCTTGTGAGTGATTTTTTTAATTGGGCTTGAGCTCATTAGCCTAACAATGAAGTAGCCAGTAAATGGATTTAATAATTCTTAAAGCATAATCAGCCATACTTTAGAGTGGTGGTTTTGCTATCTTGACTTGCAATGATAATTATACTAACAGCATATTGCATATTGTTACAGTTTTTTTTTTTTTTTACAGGTGGGTTTTATAACTTTATGGTTTGTAGAATTAGATTCTAGCACGCCTGTGCATCTCTTAGTTTTGAATGTTAAATGCCTAAAACTATTTCCCCTGTAATGATTGAAACATGATTAATTACTAGTGAATTTCTGCGTATTGTCCATACCATCTTTGCCTTTTTCGATTAAAAAGGCTCACTTTTTTTTTTTCGAAATTAACATTCCTTTGGTTTCCCCTAACCCTAAGCATTATTTTCCCATTCTTCTTCTCCTTCTTTAACCAGACCGATCTAGAAAAAGACCTCTACCTCTACCAGACTGAGTTAGAGGCAGATTTAGAAAAAATGGAGAAGCTTTATAAAGCGCCACATAAAAAGCCACAGAAGGTATTTCCTATTCTTTTCATGCTGCCAATCCCTGTTTCCAAACCCTCTGCGCTAATCTGTTCACTGCTGGATGATTATTAAATGAGGTTGGGATAAATAATGGTTCTGACCGTTCTGACTGCATGGCTTGCTGTGTCGCTGTCAGAAATAATAGAACGTGATGCTGAGAATCCGGCTTGAAATCCATTTCAGATACAGTGATTTCCTCTCTCCCCCGTTCCCTTTCAGCTACCCCCACTCCTGTCCCCCTTTAGGATTTTGAGTTCAGTGTCTGCAAAAAAACCCGCTCTATTTTTCACATGAATAGGCAGCAGCAATCAGCTTAAAATTCTTGGTTGGCGCCACGTCATCATCTCGTGCCTTTCAAGCGTGTTGCCATCTACCCTCCCTTCATACAAGCCCTGCTCTCTGCTAGGAGCTTGCGCTTACCCAAGATTTGGATATTCCCAAGAGATCTTACACAATTTTCCTTATGCTGCAGCTTGCCATGGCCTTCTAGGGCAGGTGAGCGGCTGCTGCTGTGTCGAGGGTCTGCAGAACCCGAACCACGAAATGATAGATTAATTTGGTAACGTGCCTTTTTTCCTATTTTTTTTTTCTGTTGTTGATTTTTTCTGAAGCTGCGGTATTTCACCAGGACTTGAAAAAGCTCCGTTTTGAAACCCAGGATTTGCATTTTCTTCCTGCATAGGAATCCTCAGATAGATGAGGGGACACCAAATAGAGCATTTCTTCTAAAATTGCCTTCAATTTTTTAAATAATGTGCGAAGGTAGCGTTAGATGGATTTAAAGCAAGCGGATAAGAACTGGCTTTTGCTTTGAACCTGTGCAGCTGGCATTGCTTCTCTTAAGTAAGGAAACTGAACTGAAACACTGCTTTTCTTGTTAGTGCTTTAATATTTATTTGAACGCTGAGAAATGTGTTGTGCTGCAGAAATGTAATATCCCTTTAAAGCAAAGGCGGGCAGTGACCGGTTGGGGGAAAAGCTTGGGGAAATAATTATGAGCATGTGTCTCCTGGTCATGGCCCAGCTGGTTATCTCTTCTTGCTTTTGGCTTTATTCACACTGACTCATGTGCGGAGAAAAGAATAGGCACTGCGAAAAGGCATCAGCTGTGCTAAAAACCTGTCACTGCCCTGGAGGAACTCAGGAAAATTGTTGCTTTTCTGCAAAGCTTAAATCGCATTTAGACTTACACCTCAGTGTCTCCTAAAGGCTAATATTCAAGCAATAGATGGAAGATTACTTAAGCAAGCCTTTTTCTTTGTCCTCACACGTACGTGTGTATCAATGAATCCTTTGTTTGGACTTTTGCAGAATACAGCAGGTGTTACTTCTCTGGAAACTTCCACAGACCATTCTTCCTAGTAAGTTTTCCAATTGCTTTTTGATGTCTCTTTTACGATCTGAGCGCGTGCAGGACAGGGTTTAGGGTGATGGAAATGGGTTGGGTTTTTTTTTTTTGGTGGTGGATAGAGACAAATGCATGTACCGTGAGAATTATACGCGTGCTTTAGGTAAGTCCAGGTACAATGTCTGCTCTTTGATCTTGAATGAATTTTGAAGTGATTACATGAGTGATCGCGTTGTCTAGATAAGAATTGCTGATTGTGCTAGGCAGTGACTTAAAAACAAACAAACAAACAGACCTTTAATTCCATCTTGACTNTCAATGAATCCTTTGTTTGGACTTTTGCAGAATACAGCAGGTGTTACTTCTCTGGAAACTTCCACAGACCATTCTTCCTAGTAAGTTTTCCAATTGCTTTTTGATGTCTCTTTTACAATCTGAGCGCGTGCAGGACAGGGTTTAGGGTGCTGGAAATGGGTTGGGTTTTTTTTTTTTGGTGGTGGATAGAGACAAATGCATGTACCGTGAGAATTATACGCGTGCTTTAGGTAAGTCCAGGTACACTGTCTGCTCTTTGATCTTGAATGAATTTTGAAGTGATTACATGAGTGATCGCGTTGTCTAGATAAGAATTGCTGATTGTGCTAGGCAGTGACTTAAAAAAACAAAACAAAAAAAAAACCAAACAGACCTTTAATTCCATCTTNTAGGGTGATGGAAATGGGTTGGGTTTTTTTTTTTTGGTGGTGGATAGAGACAAATGCATGTACCGTGAGAATTATACGCGTGCTTTAGGTAAGTCCAGGTACAATGTCTGCTCTTTGATCTTGAATGAATTTTGAAGTGATTACATGAGTGATCGCGTTGTCTAGATAAGAATTGCTGATTGTGCTAGGCAGTGACTTAAAAACAAACAAACAAACAGACCTTTAATTCCATCTTGACTAAGTTTGCAAATTGACTGTAACTTCATGCAAGTAACTTTATTGCATGGAATAAACAAAGTTTGTTTCTGTTAGACATGTATCGATGATTGGCTCCTGTTAGATATTCCCAGTTAGGATCACCAGGTCGAGAGGATACTGCTGATGGAAGGCAATAATTTTCCCACTTCCAGCAAGGGGACAGTGGTGGCAGCAATGACACTTCTCAAAGCTCTAATGTGGCACTGCTTTTCCAAAGGAATATGTAATAAACAGGAATAAACTGTCTAAATGAGTTGTGCGTGGAGCTGGTTTGTTTTAAAAGAGAAACGCACACGAAAAAAATCCAGAGCAAGAGGCGGTGCTGTGCTGAGTTACTCGAGCCGCGGAGCCAGCTCCTACTGTGAACTTGCTGCTCCTTGTCATTGGACTGAGTGCTTAACGTTGTCTGTAGGCAGCGATGCCCTCCGCGTGGATGGTTTGTTAGGAAAGGCATGTTCTTCTCTGGACGCCCGTTAATATCATGTGTGTTCACCGCTCCTCTGGGGCTGCCTTAGAGGTCTCCTGGACTTCTTTCAGCTGGCTTCCCTTCTGTCCGTGTCCATTCTGCTGGGGAACTCGCACACTGCCACATCTTGATAGTTGCTCCCATGATCAGTTATGTTTTGGTAGGGAGAGAGCAATAAAATAAAGTGAAATCTCAGAGATTAGCGTAAAAGAATAGCTTATATTTGCCAAAGACTGGTAGGGTTTCCACCCACAGCAGCACTACTGTCTGTGCCCTTTGTGATGCCACCCAAAGGCCAGCGTCTGAGCCAGCGGAGGGGAAGCAACCTGGGTAGGCTAGGAACAGGGCACAACCGCAAGGCCCTGTAGAGTCGCGTGTTATTCCCTGCTCTGCCTTTAAAAAGCAGTGAGAAAGGATACCTGCGTTTTATTGCCTTTTTTTCAGTGTTGCTCTTCCCTCCATTCACCCGATTCTGATCTTGCAGACTGCCTTGGTCCCCACAGCACTGCTTGCTACCCTAATGAGGGAGCAACGTGAAGGGACTCTGCTGAATGTCTCCTCTCTCTCCCCCAGGGTGCGTTCCCAAAGGAGGATCATTTTAACCCTTTGGTTTTTAACAACCAGGCTAAAATGCTTTTACCTCCGAGGTGAGGAACATCAGGGCAGTCTTATTCCCGGCAGCAACTGACAGGGCTTCCGCAGGAACCCGACTAAGAGAGGCACTGGGATAACCCCTGTAAGACACAACAGCTGTGGAGCTATGGGTCTCTTAGAGCATTGCCTAGGCTGAAGAAGTTAACAGTATTCCCTTTCTCTTTCATGGTGCTTTTCATGAGCTTTTACTCCAGAAAGTAATTTATGGGACTGCATATGACCTGGTTTTCCTTGTCCGGAAACTAAAATCTTCTTTGTGATCCAGACATTGTGTAATTCCACCTCCATAGCCAGTCCTCTGATGTGTTTGAAAGCTTTCTCTTTACCCCGTAAGTAAAGCATCTATCCAAAATAACCTGGTGCACGTACAAATTTATCTGCAACAAGCAGGCGTAACTACAAGCATTTCCACGCTCACATAAATTTGAATCACTCCTGGATGTCAGGATGTAAACTAGCTTTGAAAATGTTTCCGTGAATTGGCAAGTGCCCTACTTTTTTATTTTTTCAAACTTCCCAGCAGTCATGCGTTGGCCCCAGAATAGCTTTGTGTGAGACTGCATCTTATTCTGAAGAGCCTAGTTGAGCACGAGAACTGGTATCAGATGAGCCTAGCTTTTAGGAAAACATTGTCTGCCTGATTGCTCAGCAAGTCTCTTGTACCTGGAGAGGTCATTTATACCGTGGCGTTGTCAATTATTTTTTTAGAGATGAAGCAGTGAAATCTAGAAATCAAATGTGGGGGCATATTTGTGCTTAGATTCATGACTGAGGAAAGAGATTTGCAGTAAATGTGCAGTCTTTAAAGGCCTAAGAAATTAAAATTGTACTCCTTCTAACAGCATTTTGTTTATATATGTCTGCACGGTGGACCAGGAGTCCAGGATTTTTCATTCCCTGTAATGAAAGCCCACGGCAAAGCCGATCTGTGCACATCTGGAAATTTCTTCTTTCCGTACTGCTTCTCTGCATGGTCCCTCGCTGATGGGCTTGAGAAATTCCTCTGGGAGTCTTGAAACTGTGGTGTTAACTGGGAGGCTGAACTGGTTGAGATGAACCCCTGAGCAGCTGTGCTTTGTAAGCAGGAGACAGGCATGGCCAGTGTTTAAGGAGAGAGGACTGGGAGCTGGAAGATATTTGTACTACTTCCAGCTAGCCACTGAATTTCTTTGTGTCTGCAAAGAAATCGTGCATCTGCTCTGTGACTCTGTTGTCTCGTCTGTAAAATAAAGGAGGAGTGCTTTCCTGCTGCCTGTTTTCTGGGGGACTGAGCTGGGAGAGTTTTCCTCAGGTGGAGAATGCTATGGTAGTGCCAAACCTAGAACATTACCACAACGTATTCAGAACCTCTTCGTTCAGCACCAGTTTTTCACACACAGTCTATTCTGGGTTCACAAGTGTGATTTTCTCTTACTTTGCGTGATGCTCTCCACAAACAGAAGTGACCTACTGGTGTCCCTCCCTGTTTTTTGTGTTTTCCAGCTCCGCATATTCACCCAACTACCATGCAGTGAAGAGGGAGTCGGAACCAGCACTGGGGGACTCTGCTGGCTTGGAGAATGAAAGGCAGATTTACAAGAGTGTGCTGGAAGGTGGAGATATCCCATTCCAGGGGCTGAGTGGTCTCAAGCGACCTTCTAGCTCTGCTTCCACAAAAGGTAGGTGGTCAGGGCACTGACCTCTTCTCTATTCTGCACAGAGTGTCAAAAGCCAGGTGATGTGGGGCAGACTGCTGCAGGGTTTAGAGTCCTGTTCAAGTCCGTTGAGGTTTCCTCTGTCCTTCCTCTTTGCCATCCCCAGCTTTCCCTCTTTTTTTCTCTCAGCCCACACTGGCCAATATTTTTCATGACCCCTTTATCTGATCCAGGTTCCTCTTCCCAACAGGGACCAGCTCCCTTCGTCCAGCACCGCAGCCACACCCCACACCTTCATGCTCTTCCTCGAGGCTCTTCGGGCTGGCCTTGCTATCCATCCGCTCCCACTGCCTTGCCGTGCTAGAGCCCTTCCCTGCCATTTCTGATCTTCCTGCTGCGATATCTCCGCAGGCCCCACCGTGTCTGCTGGCCTGGCTACCCTGGTGCAGCTGGTGCTGTGTGCTCCACAGCCTCCTGCCTGTGAGGGGTATGCAGAGAATGCACGGCACACTGTGAACTGGCAACGCCCTGCAGGCTCTGAGACAGCGAGGCAGCAGAGACCGATGCATCTCCTCCCCTTCCCTCCCCGCATGGTGAACTTTCTGGAAGATTAGGACAAGGAAGAGCCTGACTCCCATCAGGGAGTTGCATTGGGGAATGTGTCTCTGAGCCAACTTCAACCTAAAAATGGCTTGAGATGGGGAGAGGACCGGGGAAGGAATGCGTTGGGTTTCTGAACTGCTCTCCCTAAAAATAGTACATTGCACCAAAAAGGTCTCTCTCGGTCTCTGTCTTCCAGCTGTTTTTCAGCATTATGTCAGGCCTGTGGGGCAGGGAGTCGGACTGGATCCGAACAAAATAATCTATTCAAACAGTCACTGTTCACCAAACTGCAGTCGAACCTGAATGGTTACTCTGACGTTTGAGTTTGAACTCAAATTGGAAACAGACCTAAAGACTGCATTCTAAGCTGAACCCAGACTGGAACTGACTTCCAAAAAAAATAATGTCCTGATCTGACTCCTTGATTTTTAACGCAAACATGGCCAACCACATTGTCTGAAGGACGCTCAGCTTATTCCTAGTATGGGGAATCTCTGAGCAGGCAGCTCTTGGGCAAGGCCAGCTGATGTGGCCTGCTTCTGCTGGTACAGTAAGCTGCAGGTTGTCTTCTCTGTCCCGGGAATAAACCGTTTGGCAAGCAGTGTGGTGAGACCATAGTAGGTGCGATTACAGGCTTGGTATTAAGCCGTTTTTGCAATGTTAGTGCCTCTGCATTCTTGCTGACACCCTGATCCGGCCCAGAGTTCAGCTGTCCCTTTCCATGGTGTGTTCCCTTTCCCTGGAAGCTGATGATGTTTAGCACTTTTTAGCAGGGTGCTTTCAAAGTGCTCCAGATCTGCTTCTGGCCAAGCCTCTTATTTTAGAGGCGTTACCAGGACTTCATCCACTCCTATAAGCGCGGCTTGTTGTGCACTTTCTTCCTGCTTTTCTTTGTGTTTTGGAACTTTATTGCTTTAAAGTGCATTTTATGAAATCCAAGCATGTTCTTTCTCCTTTCTCAATAGCTTTCCAGCACTTAAGCTAACAGGTTGTATTTATTTTATTCTGCATGCTTACCAGTGGATCGTAAAGGTGGGAATGCTCATATGACTGCACCCTCTTCAGTTAATAGCCGAACCTTTAACGCTAGTCATACTGGTATGTTAGGTCACGCATGTAAACATAAGAAGCCCTTATCAGCTGCAAAAGCCTGCATTACTGAAATCCTCCCTTCTAAATTCAAACCCAAACTAGCAGCTCCAGCTGTTCTTGTGCAGGACAAGAAGGGTGTCTTGCTGTCTCATGAGAAAGCTCAAAGCTGCGAAAACCTTCGTAGCTCCATTGCCTTGTTTGATAATAAAAAAGCTTTCATGGTAGACATAGGGGAAAGCATAGAAAACATGTTGATGAAGTCGAAGCAGGAGTATGCCATCAAATCCGGCAGTACCATGAGCCTGCAGGAGTATGGCACCAACTCTAGGAAAGGCTACCCGTTCCCTGCCGCCAGGAAGAGTGGGATGGAGTTTACAATGCTATACAAAGACATGCACCAGATCAACCGGTCCAGGATCCATTTGGGCACAATCTCCTCCTGCAGCGTGAGGGATATTGCGTCTCAGTTTGAGAATGAAGCAAAGGACAGGATGGAGCACAGCCTTAGTCGAGAGGATTCAGAGCAGATCCCCAAACACACCGTTTCCTCCCGTATCAGTGCATTTGAGCAGCTGATCCAGAGATCCCGATCAATGCCCTCGCTTGACTTTTCCACTGGACAAAACAAATTCACCACTTCTCTCCAGTCTAAGATTTGTCTGAGTTCTGCCTACTCTGCAGAGTTTCTTCTGGATTTGCCAAAAGCACACCAAGAAGAGAAGGATGCTGCCAGCTTGGCAGATAAATCCTCCCGCTCCTGCAGCAATGTGGAGGACACGGCTTCGGACGTCAGCGATGCCATCCCTATGGACACCCTTTCAGCTTGCACAGACGAGATGGATCTCATCTCAAATGCATCCAATGACAGCGGCGGCAGCAGCAGCAACCTCAATGGGCCTCAGAAGCATAAAATCGCCAGATGCAAAGGCGCATGCCCGGCTTCCTACACCAGGTTCACTACCATCCGAAGGCATGAGCAGCAGCAGGCCTCCAGGAACCCTGATTCCAAAGGGGATGTCTATGGGGACAGACACATGCTCCCCAGAAACGTCTACCTAATGAGCCCGCTCCCTTTCCGATTGAAAAAGCCCTTCCAACACAAATCCTGCAGGACTCCACCCCCAGACTGCCCGGCAAGCCCGGCAGTGCCCAGCCTTGAGAACCCAGATGACCCCGTGCAGCTGCAGGGGAGCGTAGGAGACAAGAGTCACCACTCCCAGCACCAACTGTGCTCCAGAAGCAGGCCTCTAGCCCCCAGGCGCCTGTCTTCCTATGACATTGTGGAGAGGCTTAGCTATTTCCCTGCCATGGGATCTAGCCGAGCTAGCTTCATGGGCCGGGCTGACACTCCTGACTCCTTAAACAATGGGAACCCCGTTCCATACGCCCTCTGTCACAGCCTGGACACAAACAACAACCCGCAAAGTGAACTTGGGACGTACCTAGGAGGTGGCTTTTTGTGTTCTTTACCAGTGTCCCTTCTGTCTTCTTGCTTTCCTTTCTCCTCCTCTTTCCCTACACAACCCTTGCATTTTTACTCCCCGCCTTTGCATCCCCTGACTCTCTGTTTCTTCCCCTGGTGTGTCTAACTTCCTTTGCGTGTCTTGCTGAGCATTTTTTGTGCAGGAGTTGCTAACAGCTGCACTTCTGAGAAACAATTTCCGCTGCCTTTCTAATCACATCGGGGTCAGTTTGTCTCTCAAGCAACTCCGGGGGTGCAGGAATCTCAAAATGAGATATTTCTAGTCCTGTATCATTTGCACACATGGGAATATAAAACAAACGCAGATAATTTGCTTTAAGGAGCAGTTTCTCAAGGTCTAGTTGTGTGTGTGTGTGTGTGTGTGTATTAAACTTTTCTCAACAGTAAAATGCCAAATCATACTTTGATGGCACAGAATCTCTTCTTCACAAAGTCCTTCTATGTCTTTACTCTTTCCCTACTGTTATTTTCTCCCTGGTTCTGGATCTTGGTTCACAAGTACAGCCCAAAAGGGAAAAAAATGAAAACGGATAAATTCTCAACATCCGATTGGCAATTTGGTCAATGGCAATTGAGAATCCTTACTGTCATAATGGACGCAAATTGTTTTAAAATATCTATTTTTTTCCTTTCTGGTTACGCTAGATAAATCCGTGTGTATTTTAACTTCCTTATGTTGTTTCGGAGTAGATTCAGAATCACCAAGGCATTTTGCGCCACTTGATTACATGGAAACTCCAGAAGAAATTATCCGCAGACGGCATGACGATAAACAGGTAATGCCCTTTTTTATGGCCTCTTAACAGTTGTGGCATACAAGAAATACAGCATTCAGCCTTATATAAGGATAGCTTGTATGTCCATGGCTATGTATATTTGAAGTTAGAGCAAGAAGCTGGAACTAGGATGTTTTAATTTTAATGCTACCTCTGCCACTGATTTGTAATATATATTTGTAATGTGTAGTCCGGTTTAGCTTTTGTATAAAAGATCCTCATAGTTCTTACCAGTTGTGCAAAATGCTATATGGGGGCTTTAAAAAACGTGAAAAGGTCGGAGGTGTGAGATGTGGTACAGCACCCCAGTATTTCCAGATGAGGATGATATGGTTATTCTCTAAGTAAGTTAAGGTTTTATTGTTCTCCAAGCAAGCCGCTTGAGTATGTCTTAATCAGACTGGTAAGCATATTTTTCTTGTGGGGGTCCTCAGCTTTTTGAACACCAAATGTAAGATATTTTAAGCTATCAGAAGATGCGAAGTCTCCCCTCAGTGTACACTAGAATTCTTTATGGTGTCTCAAGTTGTTGATGACAGAGTGTAGCAGTCCTTTTTGAAATGGCTGGGCAACACTGGGGCAAGCCAAAATAATAGGAAAGCCACACAGACTTTCAGCACTGACTGTATTAAAACTGAGTTTCAAAAGTTACAAAGTGATTGCTTTTCAGGAAGCTGTTAATTTTCTCTGCCTGGGGAAAAAAAAGTGTTATATTTTTAGTGTTAACTTTCTAAGTTCAAATAATGTTTGTGTGCTTTGAAATACGGCGAAACCTGCTCTTAATTCCTATGTGAAAAGTATATTTTTGCTTTCTTCTCCCGTGAAACAATTGGTAATCCCGCCACTTCCAAAATCCAGCACGAAAACTCGTGTAAGAGCAAAACTCTGAATTCACTAAGACCTGCTGGCTTCAAATGAGTTAGCACAGAGCTGAACTCTTCAGCCTACAGTCAGCCCCAAAAGGTGGAAGAATCCTGCTGCATGCTTCCATTAGTGTGCCAGAGGCTTCAGAAGTCCAAAATAATTCCTTGGGGTTTGTTTACTTTATTTTACAGAGTGTATTGTATGAGCCCAAAGGAAGGGTGGGAGAACCTGATACCTTGGAGGTGGTTACGCGCTCTCCCAAGCTCCTTGCAAAGCTTGGTGCTCCGGAACTTACCTGCGGGGCTGATTCAGGTCTCTTGGAAGTCAATGAGAGAAACTCTTTGTTGGTTGAAGGGCGTTTGGATCAGCCCTTTGCATTATCAGCGATCTTCTTAGAAGCTCCCAGGACCTGCCCCAAACTTAGAAAAACTCCTTGTTGACTTCCGTCAGCTTTGAATCAGATCCTCTGTGTGAGCTGGATTTCAGTTATGCCCCAATGGTGATGTACTTTCTGTGCTTGCAAAACGAAAAGGTGTTGTGTAGCTAGTAGAATCAGAATTTTATGTTGAGCTGTAAAATCCCAGCTATTTTGCGTAAATTGTAAAATCCCAGAAATTTTGTTTGCGTCACATTTATGGCAGCTTTTGAATGCCCTTAACTAGATGATTTACTGCCCATTTTATGCAATTTTATGGCAGAAACTTTTAGAGGACCAGAGACGGCTTAAACGTGAGCAAGAAGAAGCTGATATTGCAGCTAGAAGGCACACAGGGGTTATTCCAACGCATCATCAGTTTATCACTAATGAGCGATTTGGGGACCTCCTAAATGTAGACGATACAGCAAAGAGGAAATCTGGGTCAGAGGTCTGTTTTAGTTACCTCAGTCTGCTGCTTGACCCAAAGCAATATTTGCCTCTCACAGTGTTGTGCTTTAGGCCGACATTAGCTCTTCAGAGAATGTCGTTTGTTTTTTTGTTTTTTTTTTTCCACCTTCCCCTTTCCCATTCTGGCTTCATTTAGATCTGCTTTGACTCTTGTGCCTGGTAAATTAATTGATATCTCTATACCAAGCTGCATATGTT
Source organism: Steatornis caripensis (assembly GCA_013398225.1). Classification (NCBI taxonomy): domain Eukaryota; kingdom Metazoa; phylum Chordata; class Aves; order Caprimulgiformes; family Steatornithidae; genus Steatornis; species Steatornis caripensis. Next base: position 17,137 of record VZSC01002407.1, on the reverse strand, counting down.
AAAGCATGCCTGCTGAGAATTGCTGGTGCACACCTGCGATGCATGCCTTTAAGTATCAGCTACTTTTAGTGAATCAAAGGCGTTCTACATCTCTTGCATCATATTGCTGCATTGTCTTCTTGTCTGCGCCTTACCCTTAGAAACTTCACCTCTTGTTGATCCTGGCCATGTGACTGTCTCATAGCTTTTTTTTAGAAGTAATTTGTTTCTGCTCTTTGAAAGATGCTTAATGCCCTTTAGAGACAATTGGAAAGAGCCTCAGCATGTTTCGCTGCGTATGACCCGGTCGGTCTTTCTGAAAGAGACAAAGGAGGAGGTAGACGGTTTTCCTATGAGCCCGAGGCACTTTTCCCCGAGAGCTGGATGCCGGTCCAGGTGTCCTAGCCAAATGCTGTTTCGTGCCTTAGGGGTTGCTGCTGGGGCTCTTGGCAGCGGCTCTGTTTCCTCAGAGGTGCTGCACTGCTGCAGTGGGCGAGGAGGTCACCAGGTGGATGGAGTAGGTTTGTCTGCCCTTTGTTTATGTAGTTTCAGATGCTCTGGTGTCACATGGATGCGCCTGCTTCTTATTTTATGCTCTATTACAGAAATGACTTTAAAATTGTCTAAATATTTTGTGGCCGTTAGAAAATCAGCCAAGTAAATCAAGCATTAAAGCCTAGGCCCGCTGTCACTGTCCCCTTTGGCTTTATAGCCACTGAAGACATTTTTTTAGGCACGAGTTTAATTGATTCATATTTCCTCCTCACCTTTGTCTCTTTCCTACCAATTTATACAGAGAACTTGGGTCACATTGCAGGATTCAGCGGGGCCAGGTGATAATCAGTAAGAACCGCATCAAATAAAATCCTGTCGTTTTTTTGCCAGCTAGCAAATTTTACTTTTCCATTCATACGTCAAGGGAAATTTGGTCCTGGAGCCCCAGTAACTGTAGTTACTGGAGCAGCTGTCATTCAATAGGGTTTGTCACATTTAAAAGTTTACCGCTGTTAAATCCGTTTCCTGTAGAGCTCTTAATTACTGTTACACCAGAAGTTGGCGCTTTTTGCCCTGCTGGGAGAGACCCATCCTGCATATTCGGACTGTAGCGGCAGTTGCACACAAGCTGGTAGCAGAGTGCCTGCTTCCAGTTTCCTGCCCAGAGTAATGTTAGCTAGAGAAGAGCTTGGGTGCTTTTTCTCAGAAGAGGATTGAAAACCTAACTATTTTTTTAATGTGTTGGCTTTTTTGATCCCTAGATGAGACCTGCTAGAGCCAAGTTTGACTTTAAAGCACAGACGCTAAAGTGAGTACGGTTTGTTACTACTGCCTTGAGTGTTCTTCTGCCTTCTCCCCTAGGTCGCAGCACTTAGGAAGTGTCATGCACTTGAGTTCGTGTTTTGGGAGTGCCTTTCCAGCAATTCAAAGCAAGGTGTCCGTAGTAAGGAGGGGAAAAGTAGTATGAATCTTGCAGCTCGTAACCTGTAAAGGACCTTTAGGAAAAGCGCATCTGTATCCCATGTGAATTTTGGGGCAAGCCCACCTTCTTTACTGAAACAAGTAAGCATGCTGTTCTGAGGATGGGTGGAGCCATGGGAGAGTGTTCTTGCTGATGTTCATCCTCGCGCCTTGTAAGCAGGAGGGCTAGGTGAGACCTTTCTGTCGCTGTCCTTGCTGAGACAGAAGGGATTCCCCTGCGTAACATCCCTGATTATGCTCCAATTGAGGAGCTGGAAGAACTGTTCTAGTCAGTAGCTCGCCCTGTAAATCTGCCGTACAGATGGTCAGAAGAACATGGATGTGCAGAGCAGCAGCATCCTTTTCGCTGTGCTAAGCGTAGCCCGAAGTCAGCAAGGGACTTAAACAGATGCCTAGCTTTAGGCTTGTAGGTGGCCCCTTGGGGCTGATTTTCCTGGTTCAGAACCTGTAAGGGTACAGAGTGGTCAGTGCTCCCCTGGCGTCTGTGGATACACCCGCGGATGTTTCTGGTGGCATTGTTGTACCTCTGAGCTCTGTTGTGGTCCCTCGGGTGAATCACACAGCACAGCTCCGTTCTTTTTGGGGAGCACTGCTGTGAAGAGAAGGTTTTTCCTACTGCATGAGCCTGGAGAAACTCTCATTTTAACGTTGCTAGGGAGGGAAGAAAGAACAGAATTCAGTGAGGGACCTGCTGTTTTTCTTCTCAGATGCTGAAGTCCTGGGAATGTTTTGATGTATGTTCTATAGGTGATGATTTGTAATGATTTACACAGCATCTCCACAGCACCTGTAATAAAACCGAAGCAGGTGAAGGTGTAACTGTTGTGTCCCTTGAGCAGAACATACCAGGGTGCCAGTCAAAAGTAAAGGATAGCCTGTGAAAAGCACGTTAGGAAAGGCTGGGTTGGTTGCTTTCCTTTGGGGACCCAAGTAGTAGGTTTGTGAGCCTCGTACAAGCTGACCACGGTAGGAGTTCCTCAAGCTGCAGGCATTCATAATTTTAGCACTGAAGACTCTAGATTGAAGTCCCATTCGTTAGCCCAGGCGAGGGTCAGTGGTTGCACAACCACACGCTGACCAGAAGTGTAATCTTTGCAGGATCAACATTGGCATGTGAGGAGGTTCATCTAATCAGCAGACTAGCTTTCATTAAAATAATGCGTCTCTTGGGAAGGCGCTTGTGAAATGACCCGTTTCAAAACAGGAACTGAGCACTGCTCATCTTATCCGACATGGCAAGCAGCCAGTGGCATCTTTTGATTGAGCTTGAGCCCATTGCTGCCGGAGGGCATGTGGTTATTACGACCCTCATAGGCCAGCTTTTTTGACAGGATGCCCAAAGAGCAAGAGAGTCCCTGCACGTCGCGGTGTGAACAGGGTAATTCTCAACATGTAGCTTTCGCTTTGAGTGGGGCATGATTTGTATCAACAGGGCTGGTACAGAGCTTGGTGCCTAGGGATTGCTGGGCAGAAAAAGAACATGTCTGTTCTCCACTGAAGTTCTGATGGAGTGCTTGTGTTGTTAACAGGGAACTTCCTCTGCAAAAAGGAGATATTGTTTACATTTACAAGCAGATTGACCAGAACTGGTACGAGGGCGAGCACCATGGCAGAGTTGGCATCTTCCCGCGATCGTACATAGAGGTAGCTTCTTTCTTTGCGGGCGTTGTCTTTGCCCGCTCTCTTTCTGCCAGTGACCAGTTTATGGGGTTTTTTTTGTATGTGAGTCATTTGATTCTGTTTGTTCGTTCTAGCTCCTCCCACCAGCTGAGAAAGCTCAGCCCAAAAAGCCATTACCGCTGCAAGTGTTGGAATATGGAGACGCTATCGCTAAGTTCAACTTCAATGGGGATACCCAAGTGGAAATGTCCTTCAGAAAGGTAGGGCTTTTGTTGTGCTGATGAATTTAATCAGACAAATACTGAAGTTTTTGAACACTAGTAACTCGCAGTTTCCAAATGAAAGCTCCAGGAAGATGAACTCTGTATTCAGGAGGGATTCCTTCTCATCACCCATGTTTTTACTCCACAGTCGTGTGGTGCGTTGCAGTAAGCCTGTTGTAGGTAGGCTGACTCAGAAAGTGCCAATTGCTTCCTTAGGGCTAGCTGAGAAGCTACTTTGAGGACAAGTGCTGGGAGCTCAGCTCTGCAAGGTGAATTAGGTATTTGGTGACATGTCTCCAGGCTGATCCTCTCCGGTGGAGATGCACACATGAGAATGGCAGTACAGAAAAGAAGAAAACTGTGGGTACTAGAAGCCAAATCATTAAGCACAGGCGCATGAGGTTTTGTGGTAGGGAAGGGACTGGCTAGACCTGGCTGCAGAGTGAAGGGATAGGAATGGGTTGTGTAATGGCTGTTCAGAGCAAAGCCAGTCCTATTTAGATTAAGTACCAGCATTTCTCCATCTCAACCAGGTTTCTGTTTTGATGCTCAGATTAGATCTTGTCTGTCTTCTCTTCTAATTATGCTTGAAGGTAGGGCTTGCAGTTTATATTAAGGATCTGGAAGTCGCTTCATTTGTCAGCAAAATGCGAGAGGTCATAGACCTAGTATAAACTGCAGAGCTGTGCATACTCCCTGTGCGCCTCATACCCCTGAGGGTCTTGTGGTCAGCCTGGAACTGCTGGTTTCCATTTTTTAAACTGGCCTTAGCAAGTAGGGTCTTGCAGTGTGAGCATAACTGAGTCTACGGAGAGCCCAAGTCAGCACTGGAAGATGTGCACTTCCTTCTTCCCTGAACTGAAAAATATCATTCCCACCCAGAGGTTAGGGTTACCCAGAGGTTTCCCACATAACCGGGAAATAGGAGAGACCAAGAGCCACAGATTGTTCTAAGTCAGCTGCAGCAAGATTCAAAATGTAATCTGCTTTGGAATTATGAAATATGTTAAAGTCACGACTACGTTACTGTTGCTTCCCGTAGGGTGAAAGGATCACATTGATTCGACGAGTGGATGAGAACTGGTATGAAGGAAAAATCTCTGGCACCAATCGCCAAGGCATCTTTCCTGTCACTTACGTGGAGGTGCTCAAACGGCCGGTGGTTAAGAATGCCGTCAACTATCCTGACCCACCGATGTCCCTCTCCCCTAACCGCAGCATGACAGCTTCACCACAGGTATTTGGAGTCGGTGCAGCCAGTTGCAGCACCTTGCAGAACAGAGGGATGTTGCCGTTGCTGTGCAAGAAACAATAGCTGAAAAAAACTGTAGCTAAGACTAGTGTTTTGCGCAGTAAAAGCCACGTGCTGCCTGCGGCATGCTGCAACTGCAGGAAAAGGTGATGTTTCATTTACCAGAAAGGTTAATGAACAGGTCATTTGGGGATTTGGAGACTCAGCTTTTCATCTCTGATCTGTAGCTTGAATTCAGGCCAGATTGAAAGGGCTACGGTTCACAGCCGTCTGAACAAATTTCACTGCCAGGGATGGAATGAGTTGGTGATCCAGCTCCTCCTGAGTGCGTGTTTGTGCTTTACACTGTGATGAGTGAATTTTTTATTATGACTATTAAAAGGGCGTTACAGACTGTTATCATCTGTAGAAGTCGTTATGTTGATCCCAGACAGCTTGAATCAAGCCGAATACTTACTCCTAAATGTTCCAGCTCATAACCAAGGTTTTGGGAGACAGAGTCAGGAGAAAAGCCTGTATGATTTGAAATTGGTACTAAACAAACTCAGGTTTTGAGAACAGGACAGTCTGGGATCTCCCGTGAATATCAAATTCGCTATAAGCCATAGTGCGGTTCAAACCAGAAATCAAAATGGCAGCAGGTGATTGTATGGGGATCCCAAAATGTTTGCCACGGAAAACGTATCAGGAAGGCAGTGAGTCTCTAAATCCCTTTGTTTTACTCTCATCCCGCAAATACTCATGCTTGAAGGTCAGCGTACATGTCTGGGTCACGGCCCTGAGGTTCTAGTGCATCCCCCTCTCACCCACGGGACCGAAGCAAGGTCATTCTGAGGTCAAGACTGCAAGGAACAACAGTAGAGAACTGGGATCAGGAGGAAGGGATGTACGGTACAGGACGAGTGGGAAAGGCTGCCACGGCTCATGCCTGGTGTCTGTCTGCGTCTTCCCTGAAAGCAGTGTTTTTCTTAGCCACTGTGTAAAGGGTAAAGACTTGGTGCTTGTTTGGGGTTCCCTGTCAAAGTGGACCCCAGCTGAGCTTTTCTGGTTGAGCTTGCCGGTCTCTCCATAGTTGTGGCCTGTCTGCCGCCAGCTCTCTGCAAACTTCTTTTGTTGACGGAAGGGATTGTATCCACCCTTTTTTGGTTTCCTTTGCTATTCCTGCCCTAGTGAACCAATTCTCTCCCTTACTTTTTGCAGAGGACTGAGAAACACTCTGGTGAGCGCTGATGGGCCCAATCTCACTGATGTTGCTGGTGGTAATAGCTAAGGGCAGAACCCAGTTGTGTGCTCTGCCTTGATAAACACAGGGCCTACTTTAGTCATCTAAAGACCAAATAGCCACAGCTGGCTTGTTTGATCCCTTTCTCCTCTACAGCTTCAGCAATGCAAGTTTCTTGAGGTGGAAGCGTTGCTCGTGCTAGAGTTGGATAAAGTCAAAACTCTTTGCAGCAGTGAGTTCTGGCTGGGGCCCCACGTGTAACTGCCAGGCCAGTCAAATGCTGCATGCTGCTGTGGTGATGGTGGCTTCAGCTGCTGCCTGGGGGGACTTAGGGCATATGGTATGAAGTCTTAACAAGACATTTTGTGTCTGGGGTCCTGGCAAAGGTTGGAGAAGGGAATTAGCGGCATAGATACAGACTGGACTCCATGGTCGGTGTAGCTGTGGACAGCACGTTCTGCTGTCTGTGGGAAACTTACTGCACCATGCTTGGTCACAGATCTGCTCCCCTCCACGCTCACTCTCTCCTTTTACTTTTGCTCGGTCGTTTTGTATTTTCCTTTGTTATTTTTTTGTTCATTTCTTTCTTTTTCTCTCCTGCTTTTGTCTCCTTCAAGTCTCCCAGCTCTGAGCTGCTCCATACACCAACTCCTCCGCCTTTGCCTTTCGCGCGCCGCGCCTTATCTCCAGAGGTGCAGGCGGTCACGTCGGAGTGGATTGCTCTGACCGTGGGAGTGTCTCCTAGCACCACTCCTGCTGTAACTCCTCCATTGCCTCCTCCGCCTGAAGCCTCCCTCTCTCACACTGACTATCTCTCACCTTCTGCTGCAGCCAGCCCTTCCCCGTCGGTCAGCCTCCACCATTCTCATCTCTCTGGCTCCTCGACTCCCAGGTCCATTAAATCCCCATTGCCCTCTTATTCATCCAGACCTCAGTCCTCCACTCGCAGTTTCTATCAGGCCGCTCCGCAAAGCGAAGAAAAGTTTGTTGGCTCCCCTTCTCCCATCACGAGCTACTCTAACTCCCCTCGCTGGGCAGCAGAGAGCCCCGAAAGCATCCTCGCAGAGCAGCATGACACCACTGGCAGCCAAGCCTGGCTCCAAAAGACTAGAGAGGGCAGCAGCAACCCCGAGCAGAGTGCTCATGCTGTTCCCAAGATCTCTGTCGAGCGCTGCCTGAAACCATCCCAACTAGACATGCGCGTGAGCCCAGAAAAGAGACCTGTGGGTTCCTCTGAGGACAACCAGTTGTGTCAGGAGCTAATGGCTATTGTGCAGGGAGGTAAAACAGAGAAAAGAGGCATGAGGAAAGGTGATCTGGGAAAGTTTCAAAGCGGGGAAAAGAAGGTACTTCTGCATGTGTGTGTGCTGCTCTGAATCCTTGATTTTACCGGTGCGTTGAGGTTTGTGCTGCTCTGCTGGCCAGGCAGAGCCAGTGGCTGCCGCAGGTCATTTTGATGGTCCTAAGACCTTTTTCCAGGGGTCACCAGCGGCATTCGCTGCATAGCAAATCAAAAAGTTTTAGAAGAGGGCTCAGGAGCAGTGTAGTGAAAATTATTTTCAAATAGGTAATAACACGGGACTGACTCAGTTGGTCACGTGTAATGAGATGATTGTCCCACATAGCGGCTATTACCAGATGTGTCAGATGAAAGTATCACACAGGCCTCGTGCCGATGTACCTCGCTGTGTAGAATACAGGCAATACCTTGCTATTCAGAGGTTTTCCAGTGTGGAATGCATCATCTTTGGTGATAGGACTTATTTGCTCCTCCTAAAGCCAAGGGCTGAAAAGCCTTGTAAACATCAGCCTGGCTCCTAGGATCACAAAAGCTGTCCCCTGTTGATCCTGGAGCCTGTGGTTTAGAGAACCTTAGTCTGGGATATGCATGACTAAGGGAGGCTTGATTGTTGTCTATTCACTGAGTGGAATTTATAGCCTTTGCATTTCCAGGATGATGCAAAAGGGTCTAGCCACAAATGACAATCAGACCTAGTGATGTTTTTCCCCAAGAGTTCTTAGTTATATGTAGCTGTATGTTACAACGAGAAGAAACACAGGAGAACCCTCCAAAAGCTTCAACAATGTATCTTCTGCCCCTAGTTTTGGTACAGGAGATCTGCCGTACTTTGCAGCTCTCAGTTCATTTGGGGTCCGTTGTGGGCTACAGCCAAAATACGTTCCAGCACCCCCGTGCTACCTTGTATAAGAGTGGAAGTTCGGAGACCTCGAAGTCATAGCATTGCAAATACTGTCTTGGATGGCCTCCATGACATAACCCATCTAGCCAACGTTAAATAACGAGGAACTAGGGTTTCTAAGATGGTATGTTTCACACTGGGAAATCTTACAACAAATTGTTTGGTTTCTGCTTGAATCATAACCAGGAGTGTATTGAAAGCTGTATAAAGACTGTGCTGTTTACCATCTGGATATATTTTTAGTAACATTTTTACAGGCACAATCTGCATGTTTAAAACAGATGAGGCAGTCAGCTCAGACAAACAAACTGGAAACTGCACTTGCCCTTGCATGGAGTTACGTTTGCTGTGTGTGCATCAGATTTACTGGCTAGTAGATGCTCTTACCACTAGCAGTGATTGTGATAAGCTTGTGCGTCAAGCTGACCAACTTTTCTTTTCTTCAAAAGACTGCAGAATCAAAAGCATTCTCTTCATCTGCTCCTCTTTCTTCCTCTGCCCTCTCTTCCTCTACTGTCACAACACAGCCACCTCCTAGACTTACACGCAGAGTCAATAAGCCACAGGTAATCATCCTTGCTGATTACTCTTCCATTACTTAGAGTTGTTTCCATGCCATGCCATTGTTTTGTCATATGCTTGTTTAGCCATCCCTTGATTCCACAGGTGAGATAATTCTCCTGTCATTTAACTGAGAAATGTATTAATTTTTTTAAATCATTTAAACTTACTTGCAGGCTGTGCAGAAAGGCAAGTATGGGCAAATCTTCAGCTGGTGCCGATCCACATAGCTCAAGCTGGGGTTTCTGCCAGTCTGTACCAGCTGAGGATCTGATTTTGTGTTCCTCCAAAGGATTAACCGAGGGCTTATTTAATTCTGGCCTTGAGTTCCTACAGCTCGATTGCATTACAAGGCAGCATTGGTGGCCTTGTTAGCAGGAGTGATGCAGCATGAGATGCTTTGGTTCGGGTTTTGTTTACCCACCTGAGATCAGGATTCAGTGTTGGAGTGTCTCAGAGCTGGGGCGAAGGCGTACGCAACTTGGTATCGACAATGTCAGGAACCTGTTCCAGCCTTCTCGGGTAGGAGTCAGAGGTTCTCAGCTCTGTCGCTGAGAGCTACAAGCGTCTTTAAAGGGAGATGCGGTAGGGTCTGTGCAGCATAGCCAGCTCAGCCTCAGTACTCTGTGGCTGGGACGTCCAGGGTCTGGGAATGAGCAGCGCTCGGAGCTGCTGGTGTCTCGTCAGACCTTCCAGGCAGCTTCCACAAGATGGCAATATTTGAAACAGAAAGGTCTCAATTAGCAAAAACTGGACTGAGTTTGTAGTGATGGGTATTGGGGAAGTAGTCTTTGGCTTGATCGCTGAACCAGGCAGGCTGCCCATGCAGGGTAAGTGTGGGAAGTAGTTGCCAGTGTTGCCCATTATCTTGATCTGTTTATGAGCGTGACAATACAGCTTTAACCCTAATATTTTCCTCTTACCTCTACGTACCTCATTTCCCTCCTGTCATGACCTTGCACAACTTTTTACCAAACAACCTCCTCCTGCTTCCCGTTCAGTTTCAATACCTGAGTCCAACAAGATACATATTCTGATTCATGTTAAAAATCCATAGGAGTTTTCTGTGTTGGCCTTTCTCTTGACCTCTGATCTGCTTGGTCCTGCTGGTGCTTGCACTTGATGCATGTGATTCAAAAGAGCAAGAGGAAAGAGCCGCATTTAGGGGAAGATGTTTCTCCCAAATGCTGACTAGTGCATAGTTCTATTTTGGGTGTTGCACCTGGTTTGTAGTCAGGCCCTGTGGCCTTTCTTTGAAGTCAAAGTCAAGCCAAAATTTATATTTTATATGCCTTGGCAATCAGAGCGTGGTCGGTGTCAAGTTTAGGCTGTGTGTGCCATTATCAGTAGTCTTGACCTCCTTTCCAGCTCTGGGTTTACAGTTGTTTAGGGAGCAGGAGCAGTATTTGTGTGTGCAAATGACTTCTCATTATCTGCGTGACCCATACAGAGGCTGCTGGCTTCCGCAGAACTGCAGGTAATACCCTGGGAGCCTTTTCAAAAATCTGTCATTTTTTCATTGATTTTAATCAAACAAGAACAGCACTTAGTAGGCATGGAAATGAGACATTACATTTGGGTTTTGTTTCTCTTACTCTCCATCCCTGGTGTTTGAGATGTTGTATCGTTTTGAGTTTAAGTTTTCTTTCTCGTTATAGAGAACCTCCCGCGTTACAAAATTCTGACCCACGGGCTTTTGCAGGTTTAAGACCTCTTTCTTACAGGGCTTGGGTAAGGACTGTGTTCTTGCCTGTTCCGTTAAGTACTATTATAAAGTGCAGTGGCTCTTTTAGTTATTCTGAAGTTACTCTCTTTTGTTTAGTTTCACAGTTCACACTGAAAAGAAAAAAAGAAAGACCCCACAGCATTTGAAATATATTTCAAGTATAACTTACAGATCATTTCTTTCAACAGTCCAGTAAAACATTATATTAAGCAGTAATGTAATCTATCAGTTTATTTCAAGGGACCCTCAGGAATTTTCTAGTTTAATTTCTGTTTTGCTCTGAGGTCCCGTTAGCACGGTGTAACGGTCGGCAGTGGTGCTAGCGAGTGTGTGAGCAGTGCAGCAGCTTTGGCTCCGGGGCCAGGCTGTGGCTGTGGGATAGCAAAGACAGGAGAGGCTGGACGAGGGTCCCTGCATCACCCGGCAGTGTGAGGGATGTCAGTGGGGGGCTGCCTCCTCCTTTCTACTTGTACAAAACCGCTCAGGCAGAGTGGTGAGTGATTTCACCCACGCTGTGCTGGTAGAGAGGAGGGCGTATGGTGAAGATGCTCAGACCCTGTGTTGCCCAGCACAGACCAGCTACGCTTGCTTAGCGTGTTCGTCACTTAGCACCATCTCCAAGGTAAGCTGTTATCCCCTCCCAGTGGTTTTCTGCTCTTCCACAGGATCAGCACAGCGATGTTTCTGCCCAGCACATTTATTGTCCAAGCCAGAGCTGCAGAGCCTGCAGCAAGCGTTGGTAGCTGCTCTCCATGGGAGATGCGTCTTTCTGCTGTAGACACAGCCTTCAGCTTCTGATCCAGGGAGGGGGAGTCTTTCCGTTGACTTTGGCAGCCTTTAGGTCAGGCTGCTCCTCACCGCAGCCTTTTCAGTGTCCTTTGTGAGAGCTCTTTGGCCAGCTTTCCCCTCGCTTCCACCAGAGCTGTGGCTTGGTGTGTGCAGAGGTTTTCCTTGTTTCTGTTGGCTGGGCTGGGGAGTCCTCCCTGCTCTTGGTTCTCCATTCGTGTGTGGGAGCATCACCGCTGACGTGTGCCCTTCTCTGAGGGGATACGGATACCGGTTTGTCTGTCTTGTCTGTCTGTTGGTCTCTTCTGCTTAGCTTTCTCTTTGCTTATGTAGTCCTTTAGTTCCCACCAGAAAGGGATGGGGAAGGAGACAGGTAAACAAGAGCTGCAGTGGATAGACAACACTGATGATGACTGACTTTGCTCGGAGCAGGGAGAGCGCTATTGAGTAGCCCCACGATCTTTCTTCCTAAAAGTTAAAACCTGCCTCAGGGTTATTCGAGGCTCTTAACTAGAACCTTTTTCTGGTATTCTTACAAGCCCGTGGTGCTCTTTAGATCCGTCCTCAAACTCCGTACGAGGTAGAAACAGTGGTCAGCTGTGCTTCAGGATTGACCGTACCGCATATCTGTATCGTCTGTAGACATGGAGACAGAGACACCTAAGCACCTGCTTGAGTTTCTTCACTTAGTCTTAACAAAGCAGGTAGTGTGACGGAGGGGGTAGGCGTTGAGTTGTCCTCACGGCTTGTGAATACTTGGTCACTTTCAGAGCCCTCAGTTTACCTCCAGCAGCAGCGGGGCTGGCTCAGTGTTTTGGGGGAACCTCTGTGCTTTACACTTTGGAGCCGTGCCCCGCACTCGCTGATTCCTCAGCCACCTATGGCACGTGGAGCCCCCACTGCAGGTAGTTCGGGGGCTTTCTGAACCCGTGTTTGAAGAGCACTGTGACCTCTAACACCTTTTTTTTTTCTTAATTCTCTTCTCTCCTTGCAAGAATAATGTAGGTTTTTTCGGGTTTTGTTTTGTTTTGTTTTTTTTAAAGCCATCTAGGCCATGCTATCAAGGTCACTTGTTTGAAGCGGTGGGGTAGTACATTTACAGCCTAAAATTATAGGATCTGATTTGGTCAGTTTTTCATCCTGTTTGGCCAATGCTGCGTAGTTGCTGACTTCGGAGGGGTTTCGTCACCTCATTGCAGCGCTCTGCGGAGGCACTGGAGTTAATGCAGAGACACCCACTGCTTCCGTAGGAGCTGCCGAGGTCTCTGGAGCAGAGGCCAGAGGGGATCCACTTATTCGTGTGTCTTGTCAGGGACTGTGGGCCGCTGCGAGGGCAGCAGACTGCTTGGCCTTTGCCCCTGCGCAGCTGCCTCCTGGAAGTCCCCGTGAGGATCCTGCCAGGAAAGGGAACGTGGCCAAGTTTCTGATGCTGGTAGGCTGCACCTCCTGGTATTAGACATACAAGCCTGCACTGTGGAGCATTCAGAGTTAGTGTCAAATTTTTAGCTTTCAAATAACTGATTTAATTCATAGTGGTTAATGCTTTTTGGAGGAAAAGCTGGGCGGGGAGGTCACAAGTAATCAATGAGAAATGGACCGTGTGGTCTTAAGAGTTCATGGAGTAATTCCAGCAGTCAATTTATTTAGTATGGAGCGGAGAAGCACTTTCTTGAATTAAAAAAATCATTCCTACAGCTGCCTCTCACCTCAGCCTGGAAATTGGTTTTCACAGCTACTTGATCACCTGATCGCATCAGATGCGATGCACCATGCCCAGTTGATCTGCACAATATTAATTTTGAATTTCTAGTTATTCCGTTGCCTTTCAGGGCTGATGCTAGACAGGCAGGAATGACTTCCAGAGATCCTGTGACTATTTTGGGCTCCATTCAGGCTTTGAATGTGAATTGCAATGCAATCAGCCCGTCCAACTTGCATTTAATTTTCTCTCTGTAGAAATACACGTGGTAACAGAGCACTGTTTTAGGACAGTGATCCCAGATTGCAGCCCCAGACAGTACAGCTGACTACAGAGGAGTTGCTGTGCGGTTGGGTTGGCCTAGAGTGGGGCACAGTCCTCGAAAAAAGAGGCCGTTTGCTTAAATACAGTGATGGGCACAGGCCCCGAGGTCCAAGATGTGGTTCAGAGGAGCCTTGAGAACGGGAATTGTACAGGGATGAGCTCGTCACCCAGCAGTTCTCCAAACTCTTCGAGCATGCTTGGGCTGAAGGTGTCACAAACCTCTTTATCCTCTGCTTCTGCTCTGTCTCAAGATGCCGTGAGAAAGCAAGCGTTTTGCTGAAGAGCGTTGTTGAAGTGAATAAAGAGGAGGAGGGAAAGCGTAAAAATTGAGGCCTTTGGAATTTGGGTTGAAAATTGTGTTGAATGATCACAGAGGATGGCAATCCAATCCACTTTGCCAAGCAGTCCTGCAGGTAGTACGGGTAACCCTACCCTAGTTGAGACATCCCGTTTGCTCACAGCATGCCCCTTGCTTTCAGTAAGTGTTTGAATATGCAAAAACTGCAAAACCAGGCTCTGGATACCTGTGTGACTTTTCTCAGTGACCTTCCCCTTCCCTGTAAAACCTCCAGCCCCAAACACCCTGATTTTCCTAGCTGTGCCCTGAGATGCGCGAGTCCCCGTGAAGAGGTGTGACTTGGGGAGGGCGGCAGGGCAGCGTCTAGAAGCTTCACGGGTGCTGATGTTTCGAGCGGGGTTTTCCAGTGAGGGCCTCCTCTGCCTCCTTGTGGGAGTTAACAGAGCAGCTCAGATCCTCGCTTGGTACAAGCTAGAGTGATTTGGGTGGGCCTACGCTGCATTGTGCCTTCTGAGGACCTGAGCTGGTCTTTTTTTAAGAAGCAAGTGAGTTACTTGTCTCTCCTGTGTCAAAGTCACTGAGGACTTTTCTGAAAACAGCAGCAGATTCCTCTCAGCATGCTTTTGGCCTTTCAAGTTTGATGCTCTCAAGTATGTGCTTCTGTCCTTGTTTTCTTTCCCCCTACAGGAATGCAGCACGACACTATGTACCATTTCTGGTTGTAGCGGTGTCCGTAACCTTCCACTCTGATCTCCTGCTCTGAGCTTCTGTTTTGCTGTCGCCTTTCTCTTTGCAGCGTTCTGTGTGCTGCAGTGCAGTTGCATTACTGTAGCCTTAATGTTTCTTGTGTAAATGAAAGACCTTGTTGTCCAAGAAGCATGGTGTTGGGGTGGGGAGGGGGAGAGTTGTCCATTTTGTTTTGTTGTCTGCACTCCATTTAAATTTTTTTAATTCTGACCGATATAACGTCTGCTAAAATGTCTTCCTTATCATTTGCTTGGTGATCACGCAGCCTTCCCACCATTCATTGAGAGCTGGACCAGATCTCACAGAGTCTGAAAAGAGCTATGTGGTAAGGCCACTGTTTAACTCAGATGTGTAGTCCTAGACTCTCTTCACCCAGACAGTAACACGGCAGTAGAGATAAAATGCCAGCACCGTTTTTAGCTGCAAAGTACGTACATACTTATCTATTTGCATATATTGTTTTGTTTGCAACAGAAAAAGGGAATTTAGCACTTCAAAAAACATTCATAGCCAATGAGAAGTTGGGCTAATTATGGTGCCAGTCCCTGGGTATCAGTTAAATGAAGCCAAATGCATGAATGGAGCGGCCTGCCTTGCGTTCTTGAACTGACTTCATAGCATTTGTAATGGTGCCACTGCGTAACTAATTGCAACCTCTAATGCTGCTGCTCTTAAAAATATATGTATATGTATTTGTTACGAATCTTCAAACTAAATGCCAAATTCTTCTGTATCTTGCCTGTTTTTCCATGCTTACACCTGGATCCTTTCTGCACTCCACAACCTGGATATTTACCTGGATCTACAACTCTTTTTTTCTTTTTTTTGTTTTTTTTTTTACCGGACTTATGTGCTGCATCTGGAATGTCCCATCTCTTCTTGTCTATATTCTCCCCTCCCTCCCCTCTGTTGACTGTTCTTTGGGTGTTCTTGGATGTCAATGCTGCCCACCACGCAGGAAGCTGTTTGCAATGAGATCATAAACATTGCAGAAAAGTCTGTTCATTACTGCAGTACTGTTTCTCAGCCTCTTGACTCTCGCCACAAGGTGACCTCTAATGACCATAAACCATCTCTCGTCATTTCTCAGCAACCTCAAGCACAGCAGCAAGGAGCCAGCCCTGACAGAAGTCAAACACCACGAGACATGTAAGTCCTTTCGGTTCCCATCTCTTCCAGTGGCCTTGTCTCTGACCGGTGGTGAAGGTGGGGAGGTGCAATAGCTTCAGCATTTCAGGAGTTTAATTAGAATTTTGGGAAAGCGTCAGCTTTTCTTTGAAGAACAAAACTAGCCACATCATCGTCATAATGCATAGTTTAAAATTGGGACTGTCGTGTCTGTATAGCACCTGAAACAATGACCTCATGATTCAGGACTAGGTCTCCTTTGGGCACTTGATTCGTGCTGGTCATGGAGACTATCTTGATGTCTTTGCATCTTGAAGCTGGAGACAAATGAATATCCACTGGCTTTACCGGGCTCATATGGCGTGGGTCAACGTGTTCACCCCTGTTCTTAGCTTCTCACGGTACAGTGAGCAGTCCCAGCACCGATGGCCACTTGGTATGTTTTTGGCCAGTTCTGCAGACGAATTGGTGGCAGAATGATCTGAGAGACCAAGGCTGAGATTTTCAAAGCTGTCTGGTGGGTTTAAACCTGGAGCTGCCGTTAAGCTTGGTGAGGCCTTTCACTGGTGCTTTTGAGACTAGTAGCCTGCACTGTATGCTGGGGACTGAAATTCATTGGCAGTTGGCTCCTGAAAGCAGTCTTTGCTTTCCCTTGCTGCTTCAAGCAGAATGGAAAGTCTCGCATGAGCTCTGTTTTCACTCCCCACAGCCAGGGGATCCAAGCCTCCCCCAATTTTTTTCAGAAAGTTCCTTTCTGATAAATACAGAGTGCCTCTGGTGCAAGTGGTATCTCAGGGCAGGATTCAACCTTTGCTTTTGTTTGCACTGTTCCTTCTCAGCCATGATTTATACAGCAACCTTAGTGCAGTAGAGTAGGCAGTATTTTTTTCTGAAGTCCTTCACACTGCCGTTTGGTCATCGCTTGCCTGTGTGCCTAGGCAAGGGAACAGATGCCTCGTTTAGCCCGGGAATGAGTGTATCCAGGTTTTGGCTTGCGTTCAGTAAGGTGTCTGCACTTGTACACTTTCTAGGTGCTGTGCGTTAGGAAGACTCCTGTTGTCGCTGTCTGTGGAGACAGGCACGTGGCAAAAGGGAAACAGAAGCTCTCTGCATATCCCACGCGGTGCAGGCATGACGCTTCTTACTGCCACGGCCCTGTGACAACAGCCAATTTAATGCGGTTGGCTTCCAACTCTCAAATGTGTCCAGACTGCATTGAACAAAATAGAATAGGGATTAGAAAGGGAAAGGGGGACGTCTCCTCCTGAAAGGATGTCAGGAAAATCCAGTGGCTAACGTGCGCTATCTTTCCGGCTTTAGAGTTAGCTACCAAGCCCTCTACAGCTACACTCCTCAGAACGACGATGAGCTGGAGCTGAGGGACGGTGACATTGTCGATGTCATGGAGAAATGTGACGACGGCTGGTTTGTGGGTGAGTGCGACGCTTGCCTGTCAGCAAAGCTTTTTGAGATGCAGATGAGCAATTGCATCAATTCCGCAGAGCGTCTGGAGCGCTTTCGTTTGTGGGGTTAAAATGGTGAAAAAAAAAATCAACGCAACTTTTTTTACAGTTTCTCATCTTTTCCCACAAAGAACATTAAAATTGGAGTGCAAGGTGGTGGAGCTTTGTTTTCCTTCCTAACTCTCTCCAGTGTTTCCTTTTTTATGTTCTTAATTTCCTCGTTCTACTCTTCCTCCTGATCCTTCTTGCTCACACCGATGGCAGAGCAACAGAGGGAACTAAGGAAAAGTGGATTTCTGTAGTTTTTCTAAAGCTGGTGGAGTCCTGGCAAGTTACAGAAAGTGAGAAGCAGGGGATGAAGCGAACACACAGAATCCCAGAATGGTGGGGGT
>VZSC01002406.1:346254-364447 GCA_013398225.1 Steatornis caripensis | reverse complement strand
TACCATTCTATGATTCTATGATTCTATGATCTATTTTATGAATGCTGATACAGTCTTGCTAACTTCCAAATAACCCAGGAGTTCTGTGATAATACTCTCTGCAACTAAACTGATGATCTTCAATACTGATCCAAAACCAAAATAAATCATTGGAAATCTTTAAAACATGAGGTACTGTTGTGGTGTAGACCCTGCTTCCTCCTACTAACAAGCCGCATTGCAATGTCAGATCATTCATCACCATATAAGAACAAAGAGCTGGGATATTTGGGCACTCTCTGACCCTGCCTGTTGGTACAGTGAGCCAAGATACGAAGTAATACGGTACCTCTCTGTCCTGGGATGAGCACAGCGAGTTGGGACAATTCAGCACTCCCTAATTGCACCTGAAACTCCTGGTGCAATCGCGGTGAGTTGAAGTGATTAGGCACTCCCTGACCATCTCTGGAACTCCTGTTACCCAGGAAACGCACCTAAATATTCTCCTGCACGGGTCGCAGCCCACATCTGAGAGACACCAAGACTAATTATCTGACAAGACTTAAGGCCACAAAACGGTAACATTGACCAAAGCCAATCATCTTGCAATTCTATAAATAATGGTTCTAAAGGGAGACCCTTTGAACTCTCCGGGACCACCGCAGGCTGTGACCGTGTATCTCCCTCTGAGCTGGGACACCTCTCAGACCAGTTTTCGCGAGGTTCTGTGAGGTAATTGGATCCTTTACTGACAGACGCCAGTGAAGGAAAAAGTGAGTAAGTCACTGAATTTAGATTTTCGCGAAGGTTTTTCACAGGTTGAAATAGTGTGTAGCTCACTATTACTCTATTCTGTGTGATTTTCGAAGGATAATGGGTACCAAATTTAACATCTTAAACAAAGGTTAACTTCTATATCTGTGTGTGTATGCGTGTGTGTATGCGTGTGTATACATGTGTTTTAAGTTCGGAAACTTCAAATCCTTAACTAAGTCGTCATAACTGTTTATTACTAATTATTGAATAAGTATTGCCAATCACACAATTTAGTTTATTATTTACTTTAGTAGTGTTAAGATACCATTTATTGCTACTATTAATTGTTATAAGACCCATACTTACACGTTAAATCACTTTCACTGAAATCCCAACACTACACTCCTTTAGTTATAAACTGTTGACCAAGTCTGGGACTAGGATTGGATTCAGCCACACCTAGACTCCTCTGAGAAGGAGTTTAGAAAGCAAGGGGGTCCACTCTGAACCTCGTGACTCAACGGGAGGGCACTCCTTATACCCTTTTCCCTAAACCCTGTATACATCACTCCAACTCGACCCTGACTCAGTTTCCCCTATCCGACCACTGTAAAATCACTTCTCTCTGTGCCCCCCCCCCCCCCACCATTCACTGTGACAGTTGCACCTAAGCACCACTCTGACCCAATTCCCTTTCACATTCCCTTCACACAGTAAGTAATAGAGTGAATCTTGCCATCGAATTCTGTAAAATTGCGTGGTTTTTTACAAACTCATATTAAAAATCACCTTTCCCTCATATCTTTGGTGATGATTCTTTGAGCGACCATTAAACCTTAACCACTCTCCCCTGCGACAGGTACGGATCTTTTATTCTTCTTACCAAAGCTTAAAGCCTAAGCAAGTTTTTAAATTACGAGAGTAGGGTTCTAAGTTCCACCTAAAGTCAACACACAGAGATCTGACCATGTCCAGAGGGTGAACTTACTTTGTATAATGTGAATTGCTGAATGATGGTCTCAGGCTGTCCAGTGAGAAAGCAAGTGTGAGTGGCAGAGACTTTGACTGAGTCACGTCATTTACATGCACTAACGATGGGTGAAGTAAAATTTTATCTTCTGTAGCTGATAGAAAGAGCATATATTAAGTATGTGTTATGATTGCATCTGGTTAGAAAGACACCAGCAAATTGTATAAAGTGAGGGTACAGGGTTCCATTGAAATGGAAAAGCTTTTGGAAATAAGACTTATTTATTTTATTATTCAATTTAAAGTATCATGGGAAGGATTCTGATGGTGTTGTAAAGTTTCTTTTCAGTATTTTTGGAACAAAACTTGGTATTTGTGTTGTAATACAATTTTTATGTTGATATAACACTTTGTCTTTGATTCTAATATATAAACTAGAATTTACTGGCTTGATTAAAGATAGAACTTCATTATTTTGTTAAAGGAGAGTACTCTGGGATTAATTTTTTTTTCTGATGAACTTCAAAATTTTTGGTACATTTTATCCAGTTCAGAAAAAAATCCAACTTCGTCATCTCAGAAATTGCTGATGAAATAGAATTTGTTTCTTTTTTGGACATTTAGGTTAATATTATCCATTTGTTGCACTATTTTTCATTCAACATCTGATACTCATTTTCAATTGAATCTTCCATTGTTGTGATCGTTGATTACTCATATCAATTATTGCTGTTCTTCTGGTCGTACTCCACTTGAAAGAATACGCCCAACAAATACATGTATTATTACCTATTACAACATTTATTATGTTTATTTATATGTATGGGGGAATATATGCAGATCATTATTCATATGGTAATTAGATGGCTCCAGAATCCTGAAATTTGCTATCTTTGTCATAAGACTACATCCATTTCCCCATTTTATGTATTAAAGATGGAAGGAAATAATGATTAAACATCTTGCCCAAGGTTAGGGAGAGAAAATGATTTGGAGCAGGGACCCAAAGTCTCCTGACTCTAGTTGTTTCTAGAGCAATATATTTCATTGGATCAATGAGACTGAACAGAACTAAGAGTGATAGAAGAAAAAAAGGCCCAATGGTAGAAATTTGGCTTCCTCCTGCAGCTGTGTCACCAAAATAGATTGTTTTCCAGATCATCCAAGCCAGTTTAGGTAATATTTGTCTGAAATCCAGAAAACTTGAAGAGAGCAATAAATACAAAATAAGCCTATTTTTAGGGAAGTCAACAGGAGCTTTCCAGACAATTTCTTTGGGTTGGAGGGTTGGTGGTTTTGCTTTCTCTTCAATTAAGTTAAAGTTGTTGAATCTAAGGGCAATGAGACATGCCAATACTGAAGGTGAGAGACAGATTGTGTAAAGTGTAGTAACACTTTTCAGAAAAACTTCCCATGTTTTCTTAATAGTCTGGGATCTGTATTACTACAATGAAAGCACAGAGGATTGATGATATAGTAATGCCATTATATGTTAAACATGGCTCTGAAGTAAGGAGTATAAGCTCCCTATGTAGCCTGTGCCAAAAGGAGTTATAACTCTCACAAAGTAAGAAAGAAAAGAGCCTCCAGTATGTACTTCAATCCATATGATTTAGGCTCCTTTTTGGTACTTTGGCAGTGCTTGTCTTTCTCTTCTCTCTAATGCTTCTCAATCAAAGACTAATTTTAACATTTAAAAGGTTAAGTTAGGAGAAATGGATCCTGCTTTACAGTCTGGTTCTGGATCCCAAGGCTATAAAGAGGTTACCAATGGTGAAAGCAATGAAGATTTGGAGCTGGGCAAAATCAGGTTTAGGGGTAAAAAAGAGAGCAAAGACCAAATATCTAACATAGGTAGAATACTGTACGTACAGTAAACTGAGTTGTAACATGAAACTGCAAACAACGAAGAAAGAGCAAAGTGCATAAGGATATTAGAAAATAAAATATAGACCATGCAATACCTAAACAAAGAAGGAAGAAATAAGAATTCCTATTAACATCACTTTTCGCATTGGAGAACATTGGACGCGGATGATCTTGTCCAAATAACTGATCAAAATAATTCTGCCCTTCTACTTAACTCTGGTGAGGATTCACCTGAGTACTGCATCCAACTCTGGACTCCTCAGCACAAGAAAGACATGGACCTGTTGGAGCAAGTCCAGAGTTTTACAGAGTCCACAAAAATGATCAGAGGACTGGACCACCTCTCCTGCAAAGACAGGCTGAGAGAGTTTCGGTTGCTTAGGCTGGAGAAGAGACGGCTCTGGGGAAAACTTATTGCAGCCTTTCAGTACTGAAACAGGGCCTGTAAGAAAGACGGGGACAAAATTTTTATCAGTGCCTGTTGCAATAGGACAAGGAGTAACAGTTTTAAACTAAGAGAAGGTAGATTCAAACTAGATGTAAGGATGTAAAGAATACATTTTTTACCATGAGGGTGGTGAAACAGTGGCACATGTTGCCCTGAGAGGTGTTAGATGCCCCATCCTAGAAACATTGAAGGTCAGCTTGGATGGGGCTCTGAGCAATCTGATCTAGATGAAGGTGGCACTGCTCACCCACCCTGCAGGTGGCTTGAACTAGATAACTTTTAAAGATGTCTCCCAGCCAAAACTATTCTATGATTCTATGAAATGTTCCCTGGTGTGACAAAGAATGGTGCCATAGGATCCAGAGGGGTACTAGAAGGGTGACCATAGTACTCTAGAAAAAGGATAGGTAATACTGTGCACATAACAATTATAACTGCTTTGCTATATTACTGAGATTTTTTTTCTTGGTCATAGTATTCATTATCTACTTTTTCTGTAATAAATAAATCTGAACTAATAATATTTGTCTAGTTATACTGTTAAGATTTCAATTATAGTAATAATAAATTCTTAACTTCATGTATTTACTACGTTTCTATTTAGTCTAGAACAAGATTTTAAGCATAATAAAAAGATTAAAATTTTAACAGAAAAACAAATTCACATTTGACTAGCTTTCACATTGCAGGTTCAAGAAGGAGCTAGAACAACCAATAATGTTGGGGTGGGGGTTCTCATTTTTATTTCGTAGTGGAATTTACTGCTAGCTAGCAAGAAGAGTTTCTGATCATAGTCACTTGCTCTGGAAAAAAATGTTTTATTACCTTCAAAAAAACCCCGCTTAAATGAAAGAAATTATAAAATCATTTTTACAGTAGTCTTTGGATAATAAATTGTCAAGTCTAAAATATCAGCAGATTCTTTTATCTGAGTTTATCTTGTTGAGATGGATCAGAATGCTGTAATCAATCACTCAGCTTAGCCATAAAATGGCTTCATCATACATGTGTATTCTCTTCAAAATCAAGTTTTAACATTTGCACATAATAACTTATTGGGTTGCAAGGTTAGTCCAAGCCTGTGTTCAATATTATCTGACATTTTATTGGCTACTACACAAACTTTTGCCTAACACAGTCATTTTACTTAAAAAAGTTAATTGAAAGGTTGCCTGTAATAAAGCAATTTTTTTAACATAGGAAGAGTAAGGTAAGAGTATTTGATGCATGAGAGGAAGATGGTAGACAGTAACACATGGGAGAAAATGGAGAAAAAGGAAACACTCATTATGGTTGGAAATGGAGTTGGAAGAGTAAGTGTCATAAGGTGAATTCATTCCCCAAGGGATCTTAGCATACATTAGGTGCCTGGATCAGAACACCTTCCTAGAGAAAAAGTAGGAATCACACAGTTATGTGATGGATGATGTTTATTTAGAACAAGGCTTGTTAAAAAGGTACTTAGCAGGAAATAGTCATCTTCTTTCAATGAATGAGATCTTAATGCAGGCTTTTAGAGACTATAGAAGGGAAGGCAGGGAGTGTTGGGCTGGTAGAGGAAAACATCAGTAGAGCAGAAAAAAGGGCCATCCTCAATTTGTGAGTATCTGGGCTTTGTCAGAGGGATATGAAAGCTACAGTGAGGCCTCCACAGGAGGTTTCAGGCAGAAGAAGGATCTAGACTACGTGTGGAACTTATATTGACCTGTTTCATTTCAAAGGAATGAGGCTTTCCAAAAAGTAAAATAAAAGCCTTAGTCTGCCTGGAACTGCTTAAAAATCTAATTGATGTCTGATGGACATGCAAAAGGAGACAATCTAAAGAGAAAAATAATAAAACTAATACCCGTATTTCCTCATGAAGGTACATTTTTTTCTTTTTTTTTTCTTCTCACTACCTAGAGGTCCGTCAGTCTGTTGAAGAAATCTTTATAAAGCCTTATTATTAGAAAGCTTTAGAAATCTGTTCCCAGTTACATATCTAACAAAGAAGGGAGCCACCCTCACTCCCTTGTTATGAAAAAAAGACCCCCTTTGTCTGAATCTAGGTCGTATTTGACATTGTATGTATCTGTTAATATATGTATATGCTAGTAAAATATTATGAAAAACAAACTAAAAAATGAATATTGTTAAAGCTGGATCCCTGTAACTCAGGTGGCCCCTAAATTCATGTTTAGACAACTACCATAGAATAGCAATGAATTAAAAACAAACAAAAAAAAAAGTGCCTAACCTCTTGAAGTGCTTCATCCTCATTATTGGTCTTTGGAAACACTCCGAGGAATGTTATTCCCTCAGGAGGTGATGATTCATGGAAATGTAAACGTTTTATGACAGCTGTTGAATGTTGACAGAGTTGTGTTGGAATCTATGACTAGGATTCATTAAAAAAGTTATCTTCTCTCTGGTCAGTGTCCTTCTTCATTTTCTCAGTTAGTTGGCTATGGGGATTGCTGGGATCCCACTATGCCTCTCTACATAGATGAGAAGGTGAGAGCTTGGAAGCTTTCAGAGCTTCACTTCCTAAACACATTGGCCCCTCTTCATCTTGCTACTCATCAAAGTGGCTTCCCATTTTAATGTGTAGAATAAGAGAAACACAAAACTCATGGAACCTCTGTACAGCCACATTTCCAGGAGCTTCCAGTAATCATACCTTCAGGATGGCTCTTCTGGTGGGTTTCCTGAGGACCACGGCATTTTATTCTTTTACATTAAGAATTTGAAATGTGAGGTTCTCCTTCAGCTCATAACAAGTCAGCTATTCTGAAATATCAAAGCCCTTTGTGAATTGGAATGACCTTTCCCTGGTTAGCTACTGCCCTTTAACAATGGGTGTTGCTGGTTGCTCGAAATTCACATACATGGTCACTTTTTGCAAAAAGGCTATGAGAGAGCAAACTTTCTCCAAAAGGTCTTTAACTTAAAAAAGTCAACCCCAAGCATGAAAAAAGAGAACAAGTTCCGCAGGCTACTCACCTCTTGGCCTCTTTACTGAAATTGCCAACAAGAAGAAGAGCTGCAATGAAGACTATTCATTTATCTCTGAAAATAATGTGGAATATCTGTCACTGCTCTGGGAAATGATTGACCTGATAATGATAGGTTTTGTATCAGCAGGTCGTTGAGCACCATTCTCGAAGTCACTATATGGGGGTTGAAAATCGACTTCTTAATGGTGACAAACCTATGGAACGGAAAAGAATTGCATTGCAGATTGATTTTCTAATGCAAGTGCATTGTCTTTCCTTTACCCATGTGCTAAGTATGTTGCCAAGAGAAAAATTTAAGCGAATTATAGTGCTATGACATTACCTCGAGCCATGTACTTTTCATGTCATGCAATAATTAACTCTTAAACTTTCTCTTATGATGGTGAATATGGTTCTCACTGAAAAAAAGTACTTCCAAGACAGTATGTATTTTATATATATATAAATATTTATATATATGAAAAATATAAATATTTAAACTTAGTAGTGTATAGTTCGAACTTAAGAAAAAATATCCTAATTTGCCTCTTGTTTTCAAGTTTCATTACGGTCAAAGTTTCCTTCAGGAGAAGCTTTGCAAAAGGGTAGATAGAAATTATTGGAAATTAAGGATGGAATATTCAAGTGACTACTGCTGGCCTAAGTCTGATCTCACTGGCTTCAATGAACTACAGTTGACTTTAGTGTGAATAGAGCTAGTCAAATGTCAAGAGCTTTTTGGAAATCCCGTATGACTAATGTGGTTATTCAGCTGACAGTCAGGCAAGAATAGAGTACAAGAACATAAAAGTGGGTGTTTCCCTCTCCTGTCCTCTTTCTTTTCTATGAAGTGTAGATATTCATGTCTTGGAAACATATAAATGCAATCATACCAAACAAATAAGCAAATTGAGATAGAGGTGAAAAACAAAATGAATGAATTTGAATGGCCAGGGAAAAAAGGGTTAACAAGGATAAATAAAGATAAAAGTAAACAAATACAAATCCAATGAGATATTGCCTTGGAAAATTGCTACGTAATTTATTTCCTCATTAGCATTTTTGAAATTTAACTAGGCCCAATTTCATAGTAAACAAGAAAAATGAATTGCAGATCCCAACTCTGTTTATGTTCAATTTCTATGCTGTGTTCTGCTCCCCCTGAATTAAAGAAAAAAAATCTATCATCTTGTTTGTTCTTGAATTAATATTATAATCAATGCAACTTTCCATGGTGTTTGCAGTTTGTCACTGTTATTTATTAGATGCAGTATGATAACACCTAAAGAACAACGAAGAGAGGTGTGCCATTATGATAGGCAAGACTGAGACACTACCCATTCCCATTTTGCCTATTTAAATAGGTCATTTTTAATGAGCAAAGCCAGCAATAGATTTAGGGGACAGGGGAGAGTATATATAACACACAAGAAATCAATGTCATGATTTGTAGACTTCAAACTATTCTTACATTTCTGTGCAATTTTTTGTGATAGCTGCAGTTTTTCAGCAATTTTCTAAGGAAATTCAATGCTTGTGATCATAGAGCGTAAGTGTCAGTATTTCAATCTCCGTTTCAGTAGTCTTTGAATCCATTAGCCAATTTTGCCAGAAGGATAGAAGTAAGAAAAAATACTGAGTTTCTACACATTTAAATAAATTGTTGGCCTAAATACAAGAAGGCACTGCAAGTGAAAACTTAGTAACACCGCCTCTCATTAAATTCCAGGAAATCCGCATCAGGCAAGACATACAGCATTTATCATAACTACTCCTCTTGAAACAGCTTTAGTTGACCAACGTATTTATTCAATTATAGTAATTAAACAAATATAAAACTTTTCAGTCAATGACTTTATCACATATGACGTTGGATAGAGATTTAACAGAAATGAAGGTAGGACTTACCCATGGATAGGTAGATACCTCCATTTCTGTAGGTCACAGGACCTCACTTCACTGTCAGTGTGCAGATATAGGCACCTATAGCATGTTCCTAACATATAATATATGACAAAAAAAATCACATCTGCAGCATCCTGCTCTCTGTTAACTATACAGTCTGTTTAGGTGAGTAGTTTAGATGGAGAAGCACATATTGTAGACACTAGAAGTTCACTGAAATAAATCCCACTTGTCTATTCTTTTTTTCCCTATAAAGCAGCGTTAATATATTAACTTAGCATGACTGGTTATACTAACACATAGTGTGGTACAACAAAAGCCCCATATTATTTAGTTTTAGCAAGTATGCATTGTGTTGGCAGTATGTGCAGTTGTCTTTGTACAGTGAACCACGTAAAGGAATGGTTGCACCATTAGGCAGCAGGAACTCCCTGTAAGAGAGAATCAGCTCAGCAATCTAACCTGGAAAAGTCGGTCTGTGCTTTGTATATATCTCAAATCGGTTTTGTTCGAGCACATTTTTCATTTAGCTGGGTACTTCACTTATGGACTATAGGATGCGATCTGAAGTTTCTGTAGTACAGATGATCTTACAACAGCTGCTTTTGTACAATCCTGTTCTTAAACAGGTGCTTGAGTCTATTACGCTTACTTGTGTTGTGGATTTAGGTCACAGTCTTGCATAGATGAGTACATATGTATACATGTAAATTAGTAAACTACGTTATATTGTCAAATTAAAACAGCTCTATCAGCTCCTGATGCACAAACTCAATCATCTATCTTTTCAGTATCGAATCTTTGGGCTGAGATTCACCCCAGCTATGCTGCCAATAATTTTCAATAGGTGACTGTTTTCCTCTGATAGCAGTGGATGTTGTCCAAGAAAGCTGCACTGCTAGTATGGGTGCCTTAGTGCCTAACGCATGACAGTATGACACTGTTCTAGAAAGGAGGTTTTGTGTTAAATCAGTGTAGACTTTTGTGTATGTTTTGTTTGTTTGTTTTAATCTAACATATACTCCCCCTCCCTCACAGTTAATCTGTTTCTCCTGTCATGGTATATTTTTTCTCCAACCAAATCCACTAGACCAAACTTAACATAAGGACTGCAAAAATAAGTTTCATTTTTAAAAAATCAAAATAGGTTCATAATCTTTTTGCTGAACTGTTACACATTAACACATTAAATGTGAAGTAATTCATTTCCATAACAATAACTTTTACTAAATATAGATAGAATTCTGTTTCAAAGATTTCAAAGCAAATGTGTTTGGGTTTTGGCTGGGGGTGGTTTGCATAACAGACATTTATTCTCCCAAATATAGCAAGTCTGCTTACCAGAACTCATTCTCTATATGATTCACTTCCACTGGCATTAGCCTGTCTAGAGACTGTCATCCAAACATGTTAAAGCACTGAAAAATACCAGGTAATGACTTATAATTGCTACTGCTGACTGGCTATGGATTTTGTACTATTAATTTTGTTCCTCCTTACGAACCTCACCTCTTTATTAGGACACCTTTGTTACATATTTTCTTTCAGGCTGTAAATTCTGTGGAATAGAAATTGTACCATTTGATTTATTTTTACAGCATCTAATATAATGTGATTCTAAATATGCTTATATATAATCAGTGCTGTATCAGTGTTAATAATAAATAATAAAATCCCTGTAAGATTATTATCCACTGCTCAGGTAAAGAAACATTGAAATAAGTAAGTAGGCAACTACCCTAGCATCTTCTATAAATTAAGGCCAGAAACAACCTTCCAAACCAAAGTAGATTAAGATTAACTTTCCAGGCGTGACAGAAGGATATGTTTCTTTAAAAGCACTTTTAAAAGATTGACATCATCCCACATATGCAACCAAGGATGGGTTTCATCGAAGATCACTTCAGTTGTCTTAAAAGTTAGGCATGTAATTTTCCTTTACAGGGAACAGTGAGCAATGCCCACCTCCCAAACACAATTCCTCCCAGCTCACTCTCTCTGCTAACTCCAGAAAGAACCAAGACAGCTGAGAAATTTCTGGGCATTTAGGGCTCAGCTGAGTTACATGCACTGACAACTAACTATCCAAGGCATGCACGCTGGGCTTACAGATAAGATACAGGACTTCCAAGTTACTTCTGTCCTGCAATATGAACTTAGTTCTTAGGATGCTTTTCCAGGTAGACAATGTATTCTGGAGAATAATCAAGCTCTGTCTGAAGTAGGCACAGCATTTGACCAGAAGAATCCCTCTATGGAGACCCACAATCTTAGCAACTAGAGCTCAGAAAACCAGCTCATATGTACACATTTACTCTGCAGATAACTAAAATTAGGTGAAATTAATCCCAAATTCATAATTTTTAAATAGCTATAGTTATATTAAATGCGAATAAGCCACTGAGCTGGGATCTGAAGTAATTTCTGATCAAAGATTCCAGAGTTAGGCTGGAAGATGATGGCTGCTAAAGTTCAGGAGTAGGCTATAAGAGGAGATTGGGGACCTTGCACAGGACTTGAAATAGTACAAGTAGACACTTCCGATAGATGTACTTTAAATCTATGTGAGGGAAGGTATTTGAGGAGTATAAAAACTTTATGCTAGCACCAGCATTACCCAAAAAGGACTGGTTGCTATTTTGCATATTTTCAGCTTTTTTGAGAACTGTGTATCAGATTTCCACCCTTGAAAATTCTTTTTACTAATTGTAGAAAGGAACTCTTTGTACTTAAAAATCAGTTATGTTCCTTGATCCAAAGAGCATAAGGCAGAGATCTGAATCAAGAAATACATAAAGAGACTATTTTTAAAGAAGACTGAGAAAGACTGTCAGGCTGAACAGGCCCTTACATGTGTTCCATCCATATGGGAAAAAGTATTGAGCAGCAAAAAATATAATACACATACATAAGAAAAAAAACATATACATAATAAAAAGGCATAATAAGGAGCATTAGAAAGAATCATGGTGCTGTTCAAAACACTACTCTGATGCAGTCAAATAAAGACAAAAGGAAGACACCATTTGGATGTGCCTCAAAGAAGACAGTTGCCTGACAGCAAAAATATTAATTGCAGTTAAAACTGGCTGAAAAATGAGTAAAAACTGTTCGTGAGCAGTTTAAAATGGTGTGGGGGGTGTTGTTCTCCTTAAGCATAATTAAGGTTAAAATGTTGAGTATACATTTGCAGGTAATGGGTTTTAGCAAATTTTTAATAAGCAACAAACAAAATTATAGATATTCCTGAAAAAAAAATGGAGGTTATTTTCACCCCAAAACATTTGTGGGATTCTTTTTTTCCAAATAAAAATGGCTGGAATTGCTAAGCACAAGAGCTAGTGAATACCTGTAAATGATCTAGATCTGTGATTTCAACAAAAACAATGACAGCTCCTGACTTCCTCCTGTATTATTCACTCTGACCATGAAAACCTTGAAAAGGAACAATCACTTCCAAGAACATCATAAAAGCTACAAGTGTAGCTTTCTTACTTGTAAATCACTGTGACACTTACTTATTTTACTGGCATTATGGCGATCAACATCAGCTGAATATTTGGTTAAACTGAATCTACAGTATATCTGCTTGGTAATCCATAGATGTGACTACCTTTCTGTGCATGTACTGTTAAATAGCTTTGTGCTAAAAAGGATCACTAGGGCTCTAAAACCAGGCCAAATCTGGATAACTAAACTTTTGAATGTCTGGACTACTGGAGATGTCTACTGTTGTTGTTCAATGTCAGTAAAGTAGTTGACTATGACCATAAAAGTAACTAATGCCACACCTCGGGGTAGCAGAGAAAATATACACCTATAGGTGAACTTCTACAGATATTTAAAAGATGCAGAGTAGAAAACTGCACTACATGCAATAACTACTACACTTGGCCCCATGTACTGCTGTGACTGCTGCTACACATATTAAAAAAAGGCGAATGAGAAATGAGATGAAGTCATAAGAACAGATGTAGCCAAAAAAAGAGACATTTCACAAGTCTTAATTACAGTTAAAAATATTGCTATCATCCCCGAGTGAAGAATTTCTGCATCACTAAGATATGAATTTAGTCATCTTATACCTACACTAACAGAAAAGTAGCTCCTGACTATCTAAAGGTAGCAGAAGCCATGTTTTCCTAATCCTGGGGTTGTTTTTTCCCCCAATAAATACAGCTGAAATAATAACAAAGCAGCCTCATTCCACCCCTACAACCCAGCAGCAAATACAAATCATCAGGGTGACAATAGGATTAAACTGTGGGCACTGTTTGCTTGTTAGTCTTCTCCCTTAAATTACTTCCATGTGAGAGGGGAAATTAATGTTGCAATAAGTTGGTTCCTGTTGTGGGCCCCACAATAGAGCCGGCAATCCTCTTACCGTGGAGCATTAGTTTTGCCTGTATGTCAGCTGGCTAAACTGTTCAGTTACCTTTTGTCTCCATAGGAGTACAATGTGCCTGTTGATTTGCCAAGTCCTAAATCCTGTATTTAATACAATGCCTTGATGTTGTATGAAAATAAAAAGTATTACTCTCCCTGAATACCATTAAGAAAATTAAAGGGGAGGGAGGATAAATATGGGCTTGAGGTGATATATAGAGATTTCCACCTCCAAATCCCAGACAAAGACCCAAGCTGTGCCTTTAGGAGGAAGGACACATGAAGAAAAGGCAGGTAATGTATTAATTGCATGATGTCAGAAGTAGGTCTTAAGTTATTATGGTTCACCTTCTTCTACTGCTTTTTCCTTGATTTAATGTAAGACTATTTGCTGCTGAGCTACATCAGCTCTGAAGGCCAGTGGAGAAAGAGAACAGAGACAAAACTATATCTTCTCCTAAGTAAACAGATAGTACTCTACCTAAACCCAGCTTTACTGGGTTTTACTTGTTCCTAGGTATTGAATCTAAGCCTGAGTACATCCAAGATATGTAAGTCCATGACTAAGGACTATGTATCCTAAGTCTTCATGAAGCAAAGGGCCATACTGACAGAATAGCCTAGAGTTTTCACTGTCACTTGTGCAGCCATGTCTTTGTTGGTCTTCACCTGTCTGGCCCAAACAGTGGTAGTTGTGGAGTTCACATGGGTTCCACATGTCTACCAGATCTGATAGATACATGCATGCTAAGCTTGTAGTACTATAGCTTCATTTCTGCCAGTTTGACCAGAGGAGACTGGAGAGCCAGATCTGAAGGTCCTCAACTGCTTTTTGGAGACATCCTTTCTCTTTGCCTTAAAATGGGCAGAGTGTTTCAGAGCCAGAGTCACTGCCATTTAAAGCTATTCAAAGCAATGCTGTCAGAATGCCTGCCTGGTGATGAAAATGACATAATTCAAAGTGCCTAAAAATGTATTGTTTTCAAGCAAATTTCATGTGAGAAGGAAAACAAATGAAACACAATGATGACGACAGAGTATTCTGTGGCAATATTTTCCACATGGCATACTTCTTTTAAAATTTCGAAATAGCTTAAAAAATCATTGGTTTAGTGTATCAAAAAAGTCATATACAGTTTTACTCTGAATGAAATCCTCTGAATTTATCACAGAAAAATATTTGGATTGACCTTCACCTCCCTCATTTTTTTTTCCTCCAGGGAATTTCACTTTGCAGCAAGAAGTTTGTTTGTTTGTTCTCATGGTTTGTTTTTATTTTATGAATGGACAAAGGAAAAACACAGTTTCAGACTTTCCTATCACACAGGAAAATCTGTGTGTTCTCTCTCCTCAGGCCTATCACCATCTCAGAGCTTTTCTGTAGGAAATTAATCTAGTGCCCTCAGTTTGGCTCCTATGGGGCAAAAGTAATGCTCAGAACTGTCCCAGCATGGAACAACGAGGAAATATGACATTTTAAATTGTGTAACTGTGGGGTTTACCCATGTTCCAATAAACTGCTTGAAACCCCTGTACCAGGAACTGGGCTCCATGGGTATGTTATTGCTCACACAGGTTACAAAAATACCCTTAAATTTACAGTCTGGATGCCAAAGACAAAAGAGAAGGGCAGATGGGCAAGGCAGAAGGAAGGGTAAGAGAGAAAAAGGGCACACTTCAGCTGGAAAATGATAAGGTTTTATTAATGATTACACAACCAGTAGTTGCAGATACTGCATCCTCAGCTGAGGCCATCCCTTCAAGTTAGAGCTCACGGGACAGGAGGGAATCCTGGACTGTCACTACCCCATGCTAGAGATAAATACATGAGTTCAATTACCAGGGCTGTCAATCTGCTGCATCTCATCAACACTAAATTTACTTTAAAGAGAGGGAGAAAAAATTGCATTTAATTTATTATATAGAAGGAGTGAGGAATGCAAGAGGCATGAATCTCAGCCCAAAGCACAGGAGATAATTTCCAATGTGAATAAACAGAAGGTTTCTGCAGTGGAGGTGCATTCTCAAAGTGACTTTATAAAAGCTTTCTCCTCGCTCCAGCCTTCTCCCCCACTCAGCAGCCTCCTTGAGATCTCATGTATCATTGTTTTGTGCACACCGCTTTCCATGAGATGAGTTTAATAGCATTATAAAAGTCACATTGTGCACAAATTGGGAACTTCAGCTCCTCGGTAACTGCTCTGATGCATACACACTTGCAAAGTTTTCAAAGCAGAAGTGTTGAAGGCACTTCAAGGCACAAAAACATCCTTGGGTAAATTACTTCCTATTAGTATGTCACATATATCTTATATATGACTCTTGTTTCATGAAGTGACAGCCACGCTTGACAATAAAACTTTGCACTCTTTTTTATTTATATTTTTCCTGATTTTTTTTATTTCTTCCAAGTATATAGTGTCTGATGCTAAACCACTCATCTTCCTGCTACCAGTGAGACCAGTGCTGCCTACTTTGTTTACCAATAAGCTGCAGCATTTCCACCCCACACTTCTGCCTGAAATATTAAGCAGTTCTAATCACTGCTGGTTATCTCAGGCAGCAGAAGGAAGCATGGGTAGTTTTAAAAGGTGAGTAGGTTGTAAGTCCCATGACCCATTTAACATTAAAGGGGAAGAACATGAAAGTAAAGCTCAGTATCTAAAAAAGAGATGTTTTCTTGTCTGGATAAATTCCACCTTAGATCACAGACTCTCACCCTTTTTCCAATATCATGGAGCTGTATAGCAAGAACAAAAAATACCAAGCCTTCTCTCTCACCTATAAAAAGGAAAAGGTAAGCATAGCTTCTCCCTATATGAATCCCCAAAGTTGTCTGTAACCTTCCCCCTTTCCAGATAGTGACTCCAGGATGAGTAAATTGGTTCTCAATTTTTTAATGAAGAATCTGATCTCCTTTTTTGTTGTGTTTTATGCTTCTGCATAATGGGACACTGAAATTGCAAAATCAGTTTCAGTTCAGGTTTACAATCTATTTTCCTTCCTCATTTCCCATTACAATTTTGGAATATTTTGTTGTTTGCATTTAAGGCATCATATGGAGATATTTAACACTTCAGATCTAGTAGGTTAAATGATGCTTTTAATGTACTGTTAGGAAAGTTTAGAAATATATAAAAAGCAGGGAAAAAATTTGTTTTTTCCACTTTTCTGCCCCACACTGCATGTATACATCACTTTGAAACAGAGAAATCCCATCTCTTTATCAAGTTCTGATCATTTTGATAGCCCCTGTTTAATTTTTGTTACAGTATGTTTCTCAAATTTTACTATTGAGAGCAAGATGGATTAGATACAGCTCAATTACAGAAAATAGCAAGTGTTATCAAGACTACATATTAATCCTGAATTAAATTTACATTGTCCATTTAACGGAGTTACAAAGACTGTTTTTACAACTATGGGAAAGGTTTTCTAACTGGATCTGTTTCCAGTTAAACACCTAAAAATGGTCAAATCTGGTCAAAGGAGAGTATGGGAGGGGAAGATCAGTACTGAGTAAGTTTTTGAAAATGTAGCTGCACAACCTTATCTCTCAGACCTTCAGAAAAACATTTAATTTGAATCTAGGAGTGACCTTCACAATCATGTTACATTTAGAAAAATGTACCTTTTCCATAAAAATGTGTAATTTAGGTCCCACTCAATAACTCATACTAATTCACATTAATCCTAAAAAAATGTTTCACCGTCTTCAATATCATCACAAATGGAAACTGCAAGGAGATTTGTTTTAGGCGCACAGTGCTCCATGTCTATACTGGCTAAAGAATAAATAAAGTATATTATTTATACATGGTTTATATTTTGAATGAAAAGTTTTAATATTTTAAAATAATAAAATTAAAGACCATTAGTACTTGTTCAAATAAAGAGTGCAATTTAGAATTAATGAGTTACAATGTTTTGAACTATTTTTTTAAAGTATCTTCTTTTTTAGGAACTAGATAGCTATTGAAACCCAGATCTTGTCCTGTTGAAGTTTTTTTTTCAAGATTATATGACATCATAAATCATGGATAAACCAAATATCTGAGGTATAAATCTCCCATTAGACATACTGGACTATATAACTTCCTTCATTTAGGCTTCAAAGATTTAATCATGACTCTTTCAACAGAATTTTAGTTCTGATTTAGATAGTGTCTGTCTAAATAGATCTTCAATAAATTGTTCGGAAAATCTTGGTTTGAAGGAAGATGGGAAAACAGAAGGAAGGAAGGAAGAAGGAAGATAAAGAAAGAAAGAAAGAAAAATAAATAAAGAAAGAAAAATAAAGAAAGGAAGAAAAATAAAGGAAGAAAGGAAGGAAGAAAGAAAGAAAGATAAAAAAGGAAGAAAGGAAGAAATGAAGAAAGGAAGAAATGAAGAAAGGAAGAAAGGAAGAAAGGAAGAAAGAAAGAAAGAAAAAGAAAGAAAGAAAGGAAGGAAGGCAGAAAGGAAGAAAGAAGAAATCTATCTCAGAGGCAAGGCTGAATCCAGGGGGATTCCAGTGGACTATAAAGCTAAACCTCATCAGAGAAAGCTTTATTCCCAATGGGAGTTGCATTGAAAGGGAATAATTGACTACAGAATAGAAAGAACTGATTCATATTCTTTGAAGTCAAATCAAATCCCTCATCCTGAAAACTTCCTTTCATAGATTAAGGGCCAAGTTTTCCTCTGCATTCTGTGAAGTACAATAAATTGCCCTGGTATGAATGAGAGGAAAACCTGTCTACAGGCATTTGATTCTTAAATCAAGGAAGTAGAATACTTTTATATGCATTGATTATTCTGCTCACCATTTCACTGCAGTAAATCTCTATGTGGCAATTCCTGATCTCTATTTTTCAGAATATTTATATTTCCCAAAAAGCATTTTTGCTCATTTCAGTAGCACCTC
>VZSC01002406.1:335415-346141 GCA_013398225.1 Steatornis caripensis | reverse complement strand
GCTCATTCCAGTAGCACCTCAAGCAACGTGGCCACCAGGGTTAGTTATGTCTGGGTCTTCTTACTCTGTCTTCTGATAAGAAAATTTAAACTTTTTAACTGACCATCTTCTATCAAGGCAGTGTGAGTTGTTTGTAAGAACAACAGAAGGAATTCAGAAGTGCATTTGACACCCAGAGTGGTGTCAAGATTTATACAATGGCTCTACTTTCTTAGAGAAAGTTGTTCAATAATCACAGTGTGGTTTCTAAAAAGAAGTCCTATCTTCAGTACAATAAACAGCTCACATTATGAAGTCTCTGTCTTTACTGAGGACAGTTCCTTCTTTGCAAGGAGAGAAGTTTTTTTCATTAATTGGCTCAGGGTGTTTATTAGGCCCCATCTTACCTTTACAGAATTTGTAAAGTAAGAGTCAAGACTCCGAACTTGACCACATGTATGTAAGAAAGCAGAGTAAAGAAGAGAGGATGGAACAGATTTCCTTCCAGCAGCAAAGGGATAAATGGGTTTGTGGTCATAATCCTTTTCTATGAGTACAGGCAGTAACTATGAAAAAGGAGGTGATTACATATTCTTGAAACAAGGCAGAGTCTTACCCACTTTAACCTGGCACAATTTCCTGCACTGACTACAGCTGGGCACCACTGCTCTCTGGGCATGCATGTCAAAATCTGGGCCAACACAACACAAGGAAAGAAAGGGGAGACAAATGTCTTGAGTAAAGCTAGAGCATTACCAAGCTCTGGTCTTTGGGAAATTCAATCCTTTTCCTACTGTTTGTGTGGCCTTTGATGATACAGGCTCACCTTTGCAAAAGACATTTTGCGGCAGACACTTCAGATCGCTGTCCTTTAAATTCAGACATTACAACCAGCTGGAAGTCTGCAGTGACCTCTTCCATGGCAGAGCAGAATAAATCAGTGACAAAGTGCTAGAATCATTGCAAGAACAAGAGATCCCTCCCTCCTGGAGCCTGTGAGTATTTTAACCTCTTTAGATGACATTCTTGTTTCCTTATGTGGCCCTCTAAAAGTTAGACATCTAAGTCTAAGCGAACCATTTAGGATTCTTTAGGAGTCAACAGAAAGAAACACATACCTGCAAAAGGGCAGTTCACCTCATCCTAAAACAGGCTTTGGAAATGAGTCAGCAGTACTGCCCTCTGCATTACCTATATCTATCTATGCTTTGACTATAATGGACGGTGAGGGCATGTGGATTTTAGACATTGAATTTATGTATGAGGGCTCCCACTTCCTTGATGGTATTCCAATTTTAATTCCTGCGGAATTACGCATCAAAAAGAGGGAATGATGAGGGCCACATTTTCAAGTCTTACCTCTTATAAGTTCTTGGCTAGGTAACATAAGCACAATATGAGTTGAGGACTGATTTGAATGGAAAAAAGACTTATGTTGGTCACCTTAGTTATTATGGAAAAAATGTACCATAAACATAAAGTAATAATATCAATCTCACTTTTATGTTCACACACACACACACACAGAAAGAAAAGGAAACAAGGTAAATTTGGTCTCAATTTACGTAGATGGATAATAAGACTTTCAATTATTTTTGCATTATTTGTTAGTATGTGGATGAAAGATTGGGTGACAATATGCAAAATATATTTTCTGCATATTAGAATATTTAGTAATGTCATTTGATTTTTTATATGTTTCATTAAATTGTTTTGTGGCTTTATTATCTACCCAGATGCACAGCTCAGAAATACAATTATTCAGATTTAGAAGCAATAAAATTTGGCATGCATTTACTTGTATTCAGAATTCCTGCATGTTAAAGAGAAATTACTGCATTCTCCCCACATAGCTCTGTTCTCATGCCTTTGCCGAACCATTCATTAGACGGAGCACATTATAGAAAATACACCATTTATGTTAAGGAACCCTCTGATAACAGATGCATTTGTACAAAGCAAATATTTCAATATATCATAGCCTTTTGATCATGACTATAATAGAAGCAAGCCTATACACATTTTCTGTAATGCATATCTCTGTTATATGGTTATTGAGGGGGGGAAATGAGTGCTATAGATTATATGTTGTAAGAAAAGGTACCTGCATACAGAGGTTGACAATACTTTGAAAACATTATTGAATACAATACAAATGGTTCCGGTTTATAATAAATGTTTTGAGGTTGCATTTAAAGGCCTGTCTCCTAGCTGAAGCACAGGGAGTTTTCCTATGGGCAAGTTGTTCCAGCATTGGTCTGCCTTTGCTATATTTCATAAATCAAGCACTCAAATATACGACACAATGTCCTGAAGTTGTCCCCTGTCCCCTGTAGTTGCGACTGAGTCTGTTGCTGATGGATAGCAGGGCAGAGAGTAAGTCAGCAGTCATGTCCTAGCAGGAGAGGTTTCAGCAATGGTGCCTGCTGTGCTCTATGAGGCCACCCATGGGACCTTGGGTCCCTGTTTTGATCTCAAACAATGATCCTGGGCAAAAGCGCCCGGATTGTATAGTGTAGACCTACTGGACCGAACTGAGCCCTAACTACTTATGAATGTACAAGTAAATACACTAAAGTGAGTGTGTTATTGTTCCACGTGCATCCTTTTCCTCTCACTCCATCTTCCAGCAGGAACTGCAACACCACCATTTTGTAAGCACTTTCCTTCACCAATGCGTTGCTCCTCACAACTTCCCCACAACCTGGCAAAAGAGCGTTAATGATCTCCCATTTGCTGCCCAGGACTTAGGTCTTGGGATACCTCTCCACTGCCACAGTCCCCAGTGATTATCTTCATACTGGATCAGGTCGCACTGCTTACTCTCTGCTCAGTCTCAGTGGTCATCTCTGCTCTGAGGGGAAAAAACAAAATTTTGCCTTTTACGGAGTCCCCAAATGTACTCTTGTGGGGTACACTGAGGAGCTCTAGGTCTTTGGTCCTTCCCTTACGCCAGCAAGACTGTAATGTTATTGGTGTTACTGCAGATGGATGCCTTGAGTTTACATGTTTATCATGGACTCAGATGTCTTCCTTCTCTACCTACTCATTGCACACCTAGGCAAACTGTATCTTGTATGTGTATGTAAGTGTATACAAGTGTAGAGGCAGGGACAATCTGTGCAAATGTAATTTAAGCTTTGGGTAACTGATGCACAACATGGCCATCCCAAAGAGATTATCCCTAGTGATGTAAGAATCCTACGGAGCATCAGTAACTGAGGATACAGGAACTGTTCATTTTTTTTACCACTTCGTCCTAAAAGAAGAAGAGCCTGCAAACAACAAAATTGGCCTGAACATCTCTACTTTGCAAAAGCCACAGAGCTGGTCCTTCCTTTTCTTTTTCTGCTGGAATTATTAAAATGTACAATAGCTTTTTTTTTTTTTTAATTAATAACTTCTGCTTAAAGGTTTCTTATTAGGGTGTAAGAGCTTTATTACATGAATGAAATCAGTATAATCTTTTCTGCCTAAATTCACACACATAATACAGATCACTTTACTTCTTACTTCTGCAGAGGTATAGAATTTTTATTCCTTTATCCTAATGGATAGAATTTCAGGCAATTATGTTGTTTATATTTCATAGGCCAAACTCTATTTATTTCTTATGTTAATTTCGAATAACTCTATTGACTTCAACACAGTTACACTGGATTTACATTACTATAAATGGCAGTACATGTTGCTCCTTAAATGACTATGGGGATTTTGGATTACCCAATGGATTTGGAAAACCACACTCAATAATTCTGCTAAAAATATCTTTATTCCTGAGGCCATTTAATATTTATGCACTTGTTTCAAGCTTGTTTCTAAAGACTACAACTATTTATTACGAACCAACACTTACACAATAAACTATAATAAAATAGCTATTTAGGTTTGCTCATGTTTACCACAGAATCAGTTCAAGGCATCTGAGAATCTTCCTTAGTTAAAATCAAGTATGTCCAATATAATGGAGAAATCTGACTTGATATAACCCACAAGCTTGCAGGACTGACAACAAGCTGGCCTGGTTTGACAGATGCCAGTGGATATTCTTTGCCCATCATATTTTCCTTCCTGATGACTTCTGCTTTCCTCTTCTCCCTCCAAATACATCAGCTTTTGAAACTGAGGATAAGTTTTACCAACAGTGAAGAGGAAGATGTCTCTCTCTGCCTTTCTTGGCACACAGCTGAATTATTTTATGCAAGAGGGAATGTTCTGGGTGTTTTAAAATTGTAAGAGAAACAGATGCCTGCCATTTTCATAAGCTTTTTCGTTTTGACATTACAGTCTTTTCGTTATTAATTGAAAAAAAAATCTGAATAGCTCTCAACTTCTTCAAACCATGAATCACCTCATTCAATGTTTCTGCAGCTTTCCTTGGACAAGTATGTTGTCTCAAGGAAGAAGAAGCCTTGCTCTTCACACATGCATCAACCCTCAACTTACGTCATTGAACATTCTCACATTTACACTGGATAACTAAGTGAAGGTTGAATGAGACCCTTAACACATCGACAAGAAAGTTTTACAAATCTTTTTATTTTCTTTGGTTTTTTTTAAGAAGACTCTGAACCTAAATTCTATAGATTTAGAAAAATATCATATTAATGCTTGACATTTAAACTGAAGACACTAAAATCCAAGAGCTCCCAGATTCCCAGTGTCTTTCCCTACTGAAGAATGATGCCTTTCAGTACCACAGATGCCTTTGATTTAAATTTTCACTGTTTTATCCTCCCTATTTTGTTCTCCAACAAGAAAGAAATGTTAGTCATCACTCTATCAACAACAGAAAAAAATGGATAAAATAAATAGAGTCCTTGATGTATATCAGCTGGTGTTATTCTTGTTGCAAGTCAAAAGAATACCATTTACACAAGCTTGCTCAGACTCATATTATAACAACTCATGCTCAGAGATACAGCTGGAGTTTTCAAAGCCACATCATGGCCCTGTCACTGCCACGAGAAGAGAAACAGCACGAATCATCAGCACCTGCATCATGTATACCCATTTCCCTCCCTTTGATGGCAGCAACGAGATCAAAACTGGTTTAACTTTCAGAAAGAGGTGTTGTGGTTCAGCTGTAGGTGTTTGAGGCAGGTAATGCAATCTCAGGGAGAAACTCTCCAGATTCAGGCTCTGGAATAAGTCTGCATGGCCATAAATAAGTTTGTAGCCTGTATATATATAGATTAGTATTTCCGAATTTCTGTACTGCTGAGAGGGAAGAATTAGCAGGGGCTTATATGTGTGGTTAACCAACAGGATTTGCAAAGTTCTTACTTTCTGTTATTGATATATACCTGTGTGAACTACACTTTCTGTTTTCCACCTTGTAAATATTAACAACAATCAAATAAGAAAAAAAATGGTAAAAAAGCAATTGTTGCTTCATCTTTTCTTCAAATTGTTCTGCTTTCCATGAAGTCACACAAGCAAAAGATTTATCGTTTAGCAGAAACCCCTGATATATGGCAATTGTCGTATCACCAGGAAACAAAAAATGGCCCACTCATTATTGGGCTTAAAATTCAACAAGATTTTAAAGTCATCAAGAAGGTATATGCAGCACAGAAGTAAGGGACTGAAAGAACTTTGGAAATATATGAAGGAACAAAGAAGTTCTCAGGGCACATATCAACTTCAGGCCACTACAGCCATCAGAAAACAGAGATTTTTGTTAAAGAAGAGGCTAAAAATAAAGCTGAGAAAGCTTGAGTGAGTACAGGGCCAAATGGGGATACTGGGGCTAATGAAAAGTTTTCTGTTTATAGGTGCTTCCAAACTGAACAGACATGTAAAAAGAAAATGTCTCCCACCACCCTTAAAGATAAAAATAACAGCTGTTAGGGTCAACAAAATATTTTCTGCTTTAGAAGTGAGAACTTACTTTGGCATGTGCCTCTACAACAAATGCTGTACATCTCTGCATGCTCAGGATATCTTTTTGGAGGCATCACTCCCACTCTCTGCCATTTAGGTTGGTTCCAACACATGACCCAGCTCACTACAAACAAGCCACAGCGTGGACACTAGAACAGCATAGCTAAAGGTTTTGGGCAGCCTCAATAGTGTGTGAGTAAGTCAATCACGCAATTCATCACTAGTCATCCTGTTTCAAAAGAAAGAAAATGCACAGATGAACAACATAGAAAAGCAGCCGCCAAACTAACTATCCAAACTAGTGACAGACAGAGATGTCCCTGAATGCAAATGTGATGCAAATCTCAGTAAAGAACTGCAAGCACAATACATTCATTTCAAAGGGCCCAGCCATAAGGTGCCATTAGAGTAAGTGTAAAATGCAGCCACTCAAGGAGGGCACCACTAATGATCTTTTACAGCAGCATGGTGAAAACCAAAGGTGGGTGGCACAGGGTTCATCACACTGATGCACTTAGATGGAGAATAAGTCTTTAATCTCTGCATATAGGCGTAGTAAATAACATGTACTTGTTTATAAGAGGCAGTTACTCTCCATCTTGTCCAGAAACCACATCTAACCATCTCATAGCCTCCTGCTGCTGTGCTGAAAAAACCTTTTTTTGTTGTTTTGATATGATTTGCAAGCTAAAACCAAAATTGCAGACAGCTAAAACTTCAGTTCTTCACTCTGGAGTGTCTGCTGGAAGGGCGAAGGAGCACAGTGCAGAGGTTTTCTCTGAGCTTATTCTTTGATTTAACATAAACAAAAGCCTGACAGAAATCATACTGTACTTGCTAAAGCAACAACTCAGAAAGAGAACCTTCACACTGGGGAGGTACAACGTGATATCCCAATCGTGAAGATACATCACCAGGGTGACCAAGGTGGCTGAGCTGCCTGGTGATGAACACGTAGGATAAGAGTAACCAGCTCAGCCCACTTTCCATTCATTCTAGTTCATGGCTGCACCAAGACTTTGCAACCAATTCTGGGGATCTAGTAAGGCCAGTTAAGAATTGAAAAATCTAAGAAAAAGCTCAAAGAGCTCTAAAAAAACCCCAAATGCTAGACAAATATAAACTGATGTTTAAGAAGTTGTCAAGACTTGCTATACATGCCAAAAATATAAGCCTAGTCCAAGCCAAAAAAATCCAATGTCAGTGACTCCGGAAAAAAAAAAAGAAAAGACTCTCTGGAGCAGAGCCGACATAGGTCTGATTATGCTGACAGGAAAAAAAATGTACTTGTTCTAGAATATTATTCTCACTTCCCTGAGAGCTGACTAGGAGACACTATGGCTAAACAGGTAATCAGGCATGCCAAATCTATTTTTGCTAAATATAGTACACCTGCCATCATAAAGTCTGACAGTGGGCTACAGTTTAGTAATTTACTGATGGGAATTAGTTGTCTCAAACAGTAAAGATGCCCCAAGCGTCCATCCTGTGGTTTAATGAAGCTGCCACCTTGGTAAGGCTGAGCAGGAGACATTTGCAGACGAAGGGGACAGAGGCCGGAGGGGAAATAAAAGGGACATTTTCCCAAAGAAGGCATCACAAGAGCACCAATCAGCAAAGCAAGGTGAACTCAAAAAGGCAGCTCTCTCAGGGCAGTTGCAGCAGGTAACTCACAGAAGCAAAGGCAAGGGACTCAGTCCTGGACATGACGGAAGACTGGCAAAAATAGCACTAGTGAAGAAAAGGACTTTCTAGCTCCTGACCAAAGTCCCAATAGCACTGGTTTCTCACGAGGAACTCAGCAATTTAAGCAACTTGAGAGGAATCAAACAGTTTAAAACTGTCAATAAACTGAATATGATGGTTACAGATATTTGTGACTGCATGTCATCTCCATATATTTCACAAATTTGCTCTTATTTTTTAACTAGGATGGGAAAGTAGAATGAGCATTGGGAACTGTGCCTTTCAATGGCATTCACAGGGATTGATTTATATTGCCTTAGTTGCTTAAAATTAGGGCCAAAATCTAAGTGACTCAAACAAGATCCATTTCTGGTTAGTAGAGAGAAACAGTCACCTTCACAGTCTGCTTTGTCACACCTCAAGTCAGGAAACTAATCCCAGGCAAAATTTTTTCTCTCTATTGAGGTCTCTGTCTCCCCATGGTCTATACAGGGAACACAGGTGGGAAGTTAGGTGTCTAACTGTTTGACATTTAAAGTCAGCGGCTTTGAATCCTGTCCTCAGCTTCAAGGATGGTGCTTGACTAACAGTATCCATGGTAGAGGA
Source organism: Steatornis caripensis (assembly GCA_013398225.1). NCBI lineage: Eukaryota > Metazoa > Chordata > Aves > Caprimulgiformes > Steatornithidae > Steatornis > Steatornis caripensis. The sequence continues at coordinate 337,984 of VZSC01002406.1, read as the reverse complement.
CCGTTTTCAGTGACCTTAGGCCAGGCTTTCAATAAGAAAGCTTTTTATCACTTCACCAAGGACTCCTACATGCTACATGAGTCCGCTCTATCACCCTTCTGCGACATTGGATCAATTTCCCTGAGAGTCTCTACTACAGTTAGTTTCAAGGTCCCAAGTTAATTTTCTCACTACTTTTATTTCCTCACCCCTTAGAGTCCTTCTTTGCAGCACACCAAAACCTAGAGCACAAAATCAGGGACAGGACATCTGCATTTCCCTTGGGTTTCATCTGTTCCCTCATGCATGTGGCTATTGGCTACAATTCTGTGCATATAAGATCAGATTGCTTTACATACTGTCTACCTCAGCATTAACGCTCAGATCTGCGGCTTTTGTGTACTCCGAAATTCTAACATCAGGGCCCTCTCAAAAGGCGACTCGGTGGCTGCAGGGACTGGCAATAACGGCCTTGATTTCTGTATCCCAGTTTGAATCTAGTCCATTGTAGATAGCAAACAAGCATTGCTACCATCTGATGGTTGCTTGAGGAAGTGAGTTTAGATGCTGCAAATGTTCATCTCTGAAAAAACACCACTCCCATTGCATCAAAAAGCACCGTGGTGGCAGATGTCTGGCTTGTAACAGACAAGCTTCACAGATTTAGGTTTTATTCTAGCTTCTCTCACATGACTTTAAGGAAAACAGGTAGCATATGAGTAGAACTGAAAACTGGAGTCTTTTATATAATTAAATACTCATCTGAAGGACGGATGTGTATTTTTAACTTAGATATTTTTCTTCTGGGGAATTTAAAAAAACATTATATTAGAAAAATATTTTAATAACAAAGTTAAAAGATCATTATTTTCATAAAACATCTTAATTGTTTGTGGGGGGAACCCACATAGAATCTCTTTTCTGTCTTTTAAAAAGTTTTTTGAAAAATTGCCTTCCTTTTCAGTGCATGGATAGAACAGGATTTACTTTACAACCCTTCAGTGTTTTGACTGCATGTCTTACATAGTAAGAAACTGAGGCACTGAGATATTAATGTTTACAACGATGAGTACTGTATGGAGATGGTCAGTACATGACCTTTCAGCGTGGCTCACTTTATACTGCATTTTTTGTGTTTGAAATCCGACAATACTGAATTAATCTGTCACTGAAGGCTCAGCATATTCTTCAATGAAAATAACTGCCCTCCTAGCATGTATTCTTTGTCCGCAATGGTTCCTACCTTCAGCATAGCATCCATCCTTAGATGCTTCTTGTCTTCTTGTCCCACATCTCTCTTTTTTTTTTTTAATTAGATCCATCTTCCTGTTTCCTTCAACTGTCCAGTCCATTATTTGGTCTCTCCCTTTTCCCTCCTATCGGTACCTAATCGCATTTTCTTTTTCCTTTTTCACTCCTTCTCCTCATCTCATCCTCCTACCTTAAGGATTCCTTGTCCTGAGCTGCTTCCACCATTCTCAAGGCAAATCTTCTCTTTTGCACCAAGCAAGTTCCTCATCTTCTCCAGTAAGACGCACCTGAGGAGAGGAAAAAGGAGTGATACCAGGGAAAGCCCGGGAAAGCCCTGGAAAGACATAGCATTCAGGTACTGAAATAGTGAAAGTGTTGCAGCCCACAACACTGAACTGCAATTGGAGCTGAAATTGAATTTAGTAGCTGAAATTTAAGATATCTGTAAGAGCTCATAAGTTTGAGAATTTTAGAGGCCTGTAGATCAGTCGAGTCCTGTTCATAGCAAGGGGCATATCTCCAAACCAAAGGCCATCATGTGAGATCCTGAATTTTTACTGAAGCTTATCAGAGCTTTAGAGCTGTTAGCAGACATTTGTAGATAGCACAAGCAATGCATTTTTCTCTAGTCTTGTTCCCCAGAAAATATAGTGGTTTAAGTTTTGGGGGTTTTGTATTGGTTTGTTGGGTTTTTTTACTATAAAGACAAGCAAGCACCCGAGATGCCAAAGCTGTACGAAACTGGATTGAAGGCCTTATAATGGGAAGTGTCATGAATTTAGGAGGAAACAGAGCAATGAGAGCTGCTTATCTGGGAGGAAATTACCTCCTTCTTAGAGGTGACAACATCCCGCATGATCTAATGAATCCATTATCTGGGAGTATTATCTGCTTTACAAAATGCCAAACTCTCCACTTGATGAACATTTAAAGTTGTAAATTGCCATCATTTGCGTAGTTTACAAATCACATATTTAAAAATCTTACCTATTGAAAGCACTGAGATTTCAACATTGCCCGCAAAATACACAAACTTATGAGTCATGTTAGTTATCAAGAAATGGACACTTAAAATGGTGTTACAATAATAAGAACCCTTTTTATTTATTTATTTCTCATCCTGATTTTGATATCTAAGTATACTCTTTGCAAAATAAGAAATGCTCACAGTATAAATTGATCATAAAATTCGTATTTATGTGAAATCTTGTTTAAGGTAAACTGGTGTGTATTTTTTATACATACAATGGTTTGTTCCTGGAGCAAGCGTATTTGTTTATGAGTTAAATAGTAAAAGGGATAATCATTACATGTATTCGTTTGCTTTTGTATATCTAGA
>VZSC01002406.1:311199-331724 GCA_013398225.1 Steatornis caripensis | reverse complement strand
TCCTGTTTATTCCTCATACTGCGTGCATTGGTGTACAGGCACTTCAGGGAGGTAGTTGAGCACGCAGGTTTCCCTGGAGGGGTGCACAAGGATCCAATGCCTTCATACCCATCCTTAAGGTGGTTGGATTCCTGCTTCTCATTTTGGGAGGCAGGCGAGAAACCTTAGTAGCTGCCCTGATTATCCTTGCTTATTTGCTTGCTTATGCCGTCAATTGCAATGGCATGAGTATTGCCATTGTGGACCCCACCCCCGAGTCAGCCCAGTCTTCTTTAAACTACAGTCAGATGGCAGAAGGTGACATACAGATTCATAGACGATCAAGGCCAAATATAAAACCATTCCTATTTACACTGATATGTGAAATGGGGATTAACAAAAATATGATCCTAATGAGAAAAGAACGGAACAGAATATTGAAAACAGGGCCATGGACATAAATATGTTGCTACATGATTAAGCTATACCGGTTCTGTTTGTCTCCAAAAGAAAGATTGAAGGAACTGGTGCAGTTTTTCTAGAAAACAAGGTAATGGTTCTCCAGTTCAAGACCTGCCAAGCCAAGTGTGATGAATTATTCTTCAGAGTCACTGTGGATAGGAAAAGAAGGCATGGACTTAAATTACAGCAAACAAGATTTAAATTAGACCCCAGGAAAATATTCTCCTGATGGATAATAGTTAAGCAGCTGAGTAAATTGTTTGGAAAGCATGTAAACTCTCCATTGCTGGAGCTTCCTTAAAACACTGTGAAAAACTAGCAGGTCTGAAACAGGCAGAAAATCTGCCTTAGAAAGACAAAGAAATAGATTATTTCATGATTCTACATTCACTACAGTCTAACCCTGAGTTAGCTCCCATGTGTTACTAACCAAAGTCAGCTTTTTCTTTCTTCTTAAATAGAAACTATCCATAACATGCAAAACCAGGAGATAAGTGTATTCCAGAAACCAGAAAGAATGACTGTTCTTCATGAAATGGTAGCTAGTTGCTTGTTTGTTCTGCCTCAAAGATACTTTTCTCCAAAGTAAGGACCAGCAAAAAAAAACCCAAAACAGCCAGTTGGAAGTAATAAAATGATCTAGTAAACTGAAGACCTAATTTGAAAAATATTCATAAGATTTCAAGGCTAGGATATTTGAGACAAAAATAGAACCATTGTCTTCAATGATTTATAAGATTGCTTTAGAGAGAGTAGAACATACACACTGATGTAGTGAGTGAAAACATAAGTAATTGTTGACATGATGCATTTTAAAGAGTAGTGGCATCATTTGCCCTTCTAAATTTTGTATTCATACTTTCACGAGCACTTCAGATCAGCACAGATGTGGCTTTGGTGGACATGGGAAAGACATGACCTCAGTTCTTCCCTTGACCTAGAAATGTCAGGGTTAATCTGATCTTCCACTTAATATCTAGGTTGCCTGCCCTCTTTCTTGGGAGTACAGCTTTGGAGATAAGCACTAAGCAACTGTGATCTAACCACTAAGCTTTCAATTCAAAACTCTCAGCTGCTGTCTTATCCTCTATTTGCCAAACTCATGAGTTTTTTATGAATGTAAGTCTTACTTTGATTTTTGCCTACTGCATCAAGCCCCTCAAATTAAGGGTTACTATTTCATGAGACTAAAATAGCCCGGTAGGATATAGGTCTCTGGTAGCACAGCACAATCAAAATGGCAATCCTCTTCCACATGCCCAGTAGAAGAAATAGAGTTGCCTGGGCACATTACGGTAAGATGATTATGAATTACCAGGTAATAGAAGTAGATGATGCCTCACATTACCTAAAACAGTTTAAAAACTTTGAGGATTTTTTGTCTTAAACTAATGGTCTTAACTTCCACCTAAGTTGCTCCTTTGTAATTTGAACAGTAGCTTGGTATTACCCCAACTGAGAACACAAGTGTCACTGGAAGTCCTGCATTTTGAAAGCAATTGGAACCACTTGAATATTTGAACAACTAGTAATTAAATTTCCCTATTGTAGATGCACAGAAGAGACCTCTGAGATTTCTGAAACTCTTTGCCAAAGGGCCTTCAGCTTTTTGGGAGGACTTTCGGCCAACCATAAGTATGTGGGAACATTTCTTCCATAGCTCCCAGTAACATTATGAGAAGAAATACAAAACCTGTTTTAAGTTTGGAATTAAAACAGGTTTTCTGCCAAGTGTTTTTCCACATGTTTGAAAGGCAAGACTGCAAGAAAATGTTTTTTGTTGGTTCTATCCTCCAGCATTTCACATTTTTGTTGAGCCTATTTTCTATACAAAAATGTGTAGCTTTCTAAGAGTGAGAATAGGGTCATTTCTAAATGGACATTTGGAAGAATTGTTGGAGAGGACTAGGAAGGAGAGGAACATCAGGGGATGTTTGGTTACTTTCTTATGAATGTTAAATCTCAGTACCTGTTGGGACTCCGCAGAACTCAGGGTCTCACGTCTTTTGCCGATATTTCTTCAGTAGCCAGTCACCTGTGTTGTCCTTTTACCCTTCCTTATATTTCCCTGAATCTTCTCACTTGCCCTGCATGAGCCCTACAGTAGTCTCCTGCACCTCAGATGGCTGAATAACTTTGGAAAACCTGTCTCATGCTCCCTCATAGCTCTCAGTCATCTGTCTTTGGTCAGCAGCTCTCCACCATTGAGTTCCATCTAACCTCATCTTCTACAACCTTGTAATTAATCAATATTATTTATTCTTTTCACTGCTGTGGTAGGGTTCAACCAAGAGAGGAACTTTACTGAGCTGTATGAACAGTGTATGAGACTATCTGTTGCTGAAAAAGTTTATAGTCAACAAGAGACAAATAGTGGGGGAAATTCAGTATTTTTGTCATATTTTGCTGAGGTTGAGTGGGAACATCGAACTATTGCCTTCTGTTCACACAAGAAATGTCTGGTATATTTAAAACACTCTAAGTCCCTGTCTAGACTCTTAAATCACCTTCCACTTTGTCAAGGTTTTGTATCATGCAGATTACATATATTTAAAAGACACTCATGTTTTAGAAGTTCCATTTCTTTAACTTTAAACAGATTTATTTGTTGGGTGTTTTTTTCCCACTTTCCAAAATGGCTTGCTTTTACTTCATGTTGTCAAAACATATCCATGATTACCTTTGCACAAAAATTATGTGCTCTTAATTTGGCTGTATTCTTTGTGCTTTGGCCACTAGAGGGTAGCACAAACAGCTTCTGAGAGAGAAGGTCCAAGTACCCACAGGAAGCCTGTGGGGAGACAGATGAGACATAGCATGGTGGTGAAGCAGAAGCATGGGGCTATGACCAAAAGATCAAAGTTCCCTCCTCGCCGCTGCTCAACTCAACAGTGAAACCACCTCGGATCTTACTGGATCTAGACATTGGACTATCATGCCCATTACCCAGCGTAAGTGTGGCTTGGGGGAGCTGAAGAAGAGTACTCATACATTCATATTAACGATTTGCAGCAGAGCTTGATATTGTTTAAATGAACAGCTGTATGTGTTTAACCCTTTGAGCTGCATACACATGGATCTGCATGAGAGTGCACAGAACACCAGTTGTAATGTTTACAGGAACAGACTCTGGATAAATTCAAAGATGGTGGAATTAACCAGTGTTATGTTGAAAAAAACCCCCACAAAAATGCATGAAAGAAGTAGGTGTAACAACAGAGAGCCTCTGTAAATTCATGTGTAAAATAGCCTGGATCCTCTGAATTGTTTAGAAATCTTATGATTATATAATTAATTATTACATATTTGCACTTGACTTTGCCTTGAGAAATTCATTACATTTCAATCCACGAGTTTCACTGGATTAAATGTTTACTAGCCTACCTAACCCAGGCTTGGATCATAACCCAAGATTGAGAAGAAAAACAGGAGATAGATACTCTGTAGACAGAGTAAATTTCATGTGCATATGCTAAGATATAGGTCAGACCTGGTGTAATAATGTCCTACCTCTTAATGAAAATGAAAGGCAATAAAGTGTAATATCCAAGCTAGGATTCTAGCTACCTTGGCTGTCCTGAGCAGAAAAGAGGGTGGAGAAGCCAAGTCAGAGAAGGTGAAAATGCAGCAGAGCTATTGTGCACACTGACCTCCAGGTAACATGTAAACTGTAACTGCTGTGCAGAAACACAGAACGCTGCAGCAAAATACTTGAGGAGTGATCCAGTACAGAACAGGATGCAACAGCTGAGGAAGGCATATTATAAAGTAATTTTCATAAAGTCTCTACAGTAGACCAAGGAACTGGAAAAAAAAGATAAGAACGACAGACGGGAAAATTATATAACAGGTTGTAGATCATCAGTGTTTTTTTTTTTCCTCTCAGCAGCAATGAATCTGGTAGTAAAATCAGCAGAAAAGCAGTGTACAGGTCCACTGATGGCAGGAATAAAGCAGACCCAAGGGAAAGCCTAAATGGACAATAATTGCAGGTTATTATATACTGTGCTACAGTACAGTGGAAAGCTGGTCAGCTATTAGCAAGATTGGAAAGATTAATCAAGAGGACAGAGAAGAAAGTTTATAATCTTTCAGATACAGCAAGGCAGAGGCAAGGCTCTGGAGCAGAGAGATGGGGAAAGAAGCAAATGATGTGGAGAGGGAATGATATTATACACCAGGGTTATATCTCCAGTGGTGAGGAAGGTATTTCTTGGAGATCCTAAATATAATTTTTTTAAGGTGCTGTGGCCTGCATGGCTGTAACTGAGCTGAGGTACCTAGGTTGTGCGTGGAGGTTTTCTAGGCTGATGGAGACAGCAACTCGTGACAGGAATTCAGCCCACTTTAGATCTGAATCATTGACTGGGGATTTCTGTCTCTCTCTATTGACTTTACAGGCAGCTTACAGCAACTAACCTATTAATTTAAATTTCTTAAGACCTGCAACCATCTGAGATGAGGGAGAAGTTCCAAGGTTAGACCAATGAGGGCCATAGATACACCTACAAAGAGACCAAGAAGATGATGAATGACACACTCAGGAAACATTGGTGAGGGGCACCTCCATGGCATTTCCAGGGATGATTTAGATTTTTCCACATGGCATCTTTGGTACCTCTTAACAGAGCTGCAAGATTACCCGTACTTTCAATAGCACAGTAAAATCTGCTCAGGGACAAAGCTATCCCTGTGCACACAGAGAACAGCCACCAGTCTGAGAGCACAGGTATGGAAAACACTTCCTTCAAGGTTAGTTGGGAAATGTCACTGCTTTAACACCCCATTAAAAAGTCACATGTAATGTAACACTGTGTTACCCGTTTCACCTTTTACCTTTCCTTATCCCTAGCTAAACTTATAACTATCAAACAGTTCAGGTGAAACTGAAAGATGAAAGAAGAGGGGAAACAGAACAGGAAAGGTACCTTTGAGTCTCGACACACTTTCCAAGGTAGTCACAATGTTTGCCCAGCAAAAGTCTTCAACTGATGTTTCTACATCTGATAGAGTTTCCCTTTTTAACTCCAAAACAGCTTCCACTGGTGTTGTCCTGGAGGCCAAATTTATTTACCTATGTTTAAACACTTAGAGCAAAATTTAGTTGTTTCAACATATACTTTCACTGTCATGAAAAGAGCTGTGGGACATCCTACTCTGTCCAAGAAGTCCTGTGTCGTATCTGTCTGCCTCGAGTACATGTCTTAGCTTCTGCAGGGCATTTGAGAGATCTCTGGATACCTGTGTTCAGACAATTGCATCCCATCCCTAGGTACACAGTTGCTATGGGTTCGATAGAAAATGATACAGTTCCTGAAGGTGACTCACATCTCCAGTAGGCTGAATCGTCTTCTGCAGACATCCGACCTTCTGCCTCAACTTGAGTAACTTGAATATATATCTTGAAAAACTAAACTACTTCTTAGTTTCCTCAGACAGGTGTTAGAGCTAAGTGGGATGAGTCTGGACCTGAGTGCCTCTCAGTCCTCAATGTATTTATCCTAACAACGTTCCTGTGAAGGAAAGAGATGCTATAATTCTTCCCTGACATATGGGCAACAGAAACAGTCACGCAGGGAGTTCGTGCTTGAGAAGGAAATTGACTTTCCATCTCCTGGATCGTAGTTGTTGAATTGTCCCCTCTTATTAGAATTGGTTGCCTCCACGACAGCCACAGGTTTAAAAACAATATTACTATTAATTTAATTCTGCTGTGTTCATTTAGTTTAACACTGTAGCTTATTTGTAACTTTTTTTAATACATCTTTGTGAAGTTCCTCTTTTTTTCCTTGGCAGATCTTGATTCAGTTATGACATTAGGGAAAAAAAAAAAGAGAGACAAGAGCCCAACTTTTCTGCTGATTATTTCAACTCCCACTACACAGCAGATGACTGAGAAATCCTAAAGATGAGTCAGAGGGTGAAATAGGAAGCATGGAGAGATTGTCCTAAATTAATGGGGGTGCTGAAAAAATATCTGAAAAAAACAAAGATAAATATATTCACATTTTTAGATAAGTTGTCTTTAAAGGTTTTCTCAGTAAAAGCATCAGTATATTTTAATGATGTGGAACATAAAAAATATGTTAGAAAGTGTACTTTTCTTTTGATGAATTTGAGCCAAAAATTGGAGAAAGCATTCAATCACCAAAGTGTAATGCAGGAGAAATTTACATTATAAGGTATCAACCCAGTTTTAATTATGGCATTGCCAGTAATGCAACCTTAGAATAATGCTTAGTTGGAGACCTGCAAGGGAAACCCGAGTGACTCAGGAAATGGGAATGAGTCAGTAAAAGACCTCTTTCCTTTTCCACTTCATGCCAGTTACCAAGCAGGGTTCTGCTGAGATCATGAAGGATATTGTGATCTTGCAGATGCTTTCCTTCAAACAAGATCTCAAATCCAGTCCTGACTACTAATAGTTATTGGAGATCCCCCAGCCTGTCCTACCTGAAGTCCAGTCGGAATAGTCACATTGACACTCCATGTATTAATGCAGCATCATCAGTGAAGGAGAGATTTTTCCTTCATTTCCAGATCTAAAACCTTGCCTGGTCACCAGCTGTTGTTAAACAGGCACTGTTCTCAACAATCTCTGTCTTCTTAGGACCACAATTTTACATCTTATCTGAGAAAGAAATGTCTAACATTGCACTGCCATCTAATACACTTCTGGACTATTGATTCAACACAGAGAATGGCTGAGGAGATTTTCCAAAGGGCCTGGCACGTAAAAGGTGGCATTTTGCATACAAAACTCAAATCTTTCAAGACCTCTTTTAGATACTCAGAAGAAATAGTTTAGTACAAAATTTTAGTCCAGGCTCCGATGCACATAACAGTGGATGAGAAACACTATATTATTCATGGGAAATAGGGATATGGTGTGTAGCTTGCCAAAACACTCCCTGCCAAGAGAGGGTTTCTCATCAGTGAGTACCTGGAAGAGTCTAGGAGAGGCTAGGAAGCAGGCAAGTATAGAAATATTCTGCTGATATTTGAGCGATGAGTGCAGGATTTTGTTGGCTACGAAGTGTTATATATGATAAGGAGCAAAGTCTCAGAGATCTTACTCCCAGGTGACTGCTTGTTTTGTGGCTTGGGTGGAACCATTTAGCCTACCTGGCCTCTGAGGAGGATCACTGTCCTGGCGGTTTTGAATGAATGTTTTCAAAGCCTTCTTTCAGAACTGCCTGGTCACACGCTTTCAGTTTTTGAATTACCCACTCCAAAGAGGACAGGAGCGCCTATGCCTTTCCCTGCTACTGGATTCAAAGGAGTTTTCCTTGGGTGAGGACTGGTAAAATAAGCTGATAAAAGGACTAGATAACTAGATTAGGGCAAATAGGATATAGCCAATAATAACTGTGAATGTGAAGGCTAGCAACTGGGCAGGGATAACAGCATTTATTGGGGAAGTCAAATGTGAATTGAAATGTCTTTTTGGCTACTAAATGAGCTAAAATAAGGGACAGTAAACTGGGCCTTCAGACAACCAAACTCCTGGCCCCAAGATTACAGAAGAGAGAAAAAAAGAGAAGAAGAAATTGTTGTAAACAGGTGTAGTAAAAGAGAGAAAAAAGAAAGTAAAAAATCAAACCAAACCAATGTACACATTAACAGGGGAACAGGAAGATGAGATGAAATGATGAATGCTGAGTAGGAAAGGAAGAAGTGGAGCAAATCCTTTTGCTTGAGTTTGAGGCCAGGCTGCGGGAAACAGGTAAACACCATATTGCCTAAACTTGAACTGTCCATGCTTCATTATTTGCATTTTTTCTTGACCACAGCCATGTTCAGAGTAAGGGATGTGTATGGTAATACTATTCACATATTCGTTTAGGGGGAAACCCAAAGAATAAAATCTAACTTTCTTCTTCATCTCTACACAAGTGATTTTTCCTTGCAGGACACCTGAGTCCACTGGTTCTGGAATAAGAACAGATGATGTCAGCTTCCTTAACACAGAGAGAAGATGGTAGGCTACCTACCATTCTATGATTCTATGATTCTAGGCTGCAACGTGTGCTTTCTATGTGTTAGTCAATTTGTAGGTTAAGAAAGAAAAAGTTCATTTCATTACAGACTGTTTTACAGAGGTGAGTATTGCTTGTTTCTTCTTCCAGAGGTGCAATACATTATAGTGGCACTGTTTTTGTAATGACGATGATGTAGGTGTAGGAATAAGGTTCATTGGAGTAGAAAGCAGATAAATCTTTTTATTAATCCATTCATATTGCTAAGGAAAAAAAAAAAAACCAGAACAAAACGAAAACCTAGCAATAGATACTTCCTTACACGTTAGATTTCTTCAAGGTCTTCTTCAAGCTTATGCAACTGTTTTTTGGGGTTGGTGGTTCTTTTGTGGAATTTTTTCCAGCTGCATCTGTTGATCTAATATAAATTTCTCTGGTTCTAATGCTACAGGGAAGACCACAAAACTGAAATCCAAAATGAGCCACCACATTCAGAGGGAGATTTTTCACACTCTGTGTGAGGGGCATAGAATCAGTCTGGAGACAATCAGTGATATTCCATGGGCAAGTATTTGGCCTTGAAAAAGACAATGGATTTCTATTAAATTCCTTTGAAAGGTTATGTGTGTGGGAGTAAGGTAAAGGGGAAATAATGTTATTCACATTGTGGAGCTCATGAAACACAAAGCAAAGTGGCCCACAGCCATGGTAGAGATCAGAACCAAGGAGTCTGTCCAAAACATCGGACTCCAGGTGTGAGACAACAGGCTGTACTGCCTTGTTCTTTTACTGAGACTGTTTCTCTGGCATCTCTCACCAGTGCTAAATGCATAAGGAGAATGATAATAAAGAGCTTAAGTGGAGAGAAATAATGAAGAGTTGTGAGGTTTTGTTCAGCTGTAACAATCTCACATGTTTATTAATAGAAGGTCACCATGTATAAATATATAATTTTAGCTGGATATGGGCAGCATCTCTTTAATTATCTGAAGAAAGAGAGTACTCATTATGTAGATAGTACAGGAACATCATTCAGCAGAAAAGCAATAGAAAATTTCAAGCAAAGAAAGACGTGAACTGATAATTTTTTCCCCTGTCTGTTGCTTTCCATTTTCATTATGAGTCATTTGTACAGAGTCTGTGTGTTTGTGTGTGTAAGCATGTATATATTTTTACACATAAAAACCATTATATCTGTATGACTTCTATAAAATCATGTGTGTGCTTTCTTGGTAATTCTGTAGGCAGGCAGGAGCTGTAAATTCTGAAAAAAAGAAGTGAAATGAATGCAGAGCTGACCCGTCTCAGTGTGCAGTAACTGAGGGTAGAATAGAATTTGGTTTCACAAATTGAACTTCCTTTCATAGCCAATGTGTCCCAAAGTGCTTTACATACAGTACAATGAGAGTGATGTCGGGAGTGGAGGCAAACACAGCAGTCATTGTAGGCACAAAAATAGCTCACATGTAGCCTTCTATATTAGAATCTGTTTCAGCAGGAGAATGCTGGCCTTGGGAACATTATTAACTCTATATTAATCTGTTTCCTTGTTGCCAAGGGATGCTGAACTTCCCCCTGGACAGCCTCTGAGAGTATGGTTTCAAGAACGTCATACCTTCCATCCTCTTTAAAAACCTCTGCTATTAGCATGTCCAAGCCCTCACATTGCACAATACATTTGTGACTGTACTGGTCTTTTCTTTCTTTTCCTTCATCTTGGACCTTGGCTGATTGAGTGTGTACTGGATGCCTGGATGTTCTTCAATCAAAAAAGCTGTATAAGGGCCAACAACAACATTACATTCAGCCCTTTGCATTCATTGTATCTGCAAGCATTGAGATGTACTGAAGAAGAGTGTTTCATTGTTGCTAATATTCCCAGGCACCTCAGTCCATCATCACGCAAATTATCTCCCAGGGAATTATTGCGTCCAGGAAAAATGCTATCTGTCGTTATAGTATTTACTCACCACGGTGACATCTCCTCTGTGCACTCATGGACGACAGATGAACATAGGACTGAAGATTTCACACCTAGTTCTAGGAATCTACTTGAGTTAGTGACTACTTGAGCTAGTGACTAGTCTTACCATGTTACACTCTGTGTTTGTTGAATAGACAAAAGCATCTCCACCAGCTGATTTTGACTAGTTGGGAATGAAAATGTCATCCAGAGATTCAGCTGGAGGTTCACCTCCTGTTGTCTGGGGTCTTGTATAAGTCAAAGTCTAAATTTGTGAATACTAAAAACACAGAATGACTCTTCGTTACTGAGTCCATCACTCAGTACAAATGGAAAACTGAAGGTCAGCATAGATACATGATGTCCCTACTGAGAGCAGCGTTAGACTTAGGAATGAAACTCAGTTCTTATCATTCATATCCCTTGCTTCCAGCACAATGCAAATGTGAGAAACTTGGAAAATCTACACAGTGCCTTAGGGTTCAGATCAGGCCAACATAGATTAAGATTGTGTCCAAACTGACCAGCAAATATTTTTGTTGTTGTTAAATCATCATTGTTCTAATCCCCTGATTGCCCAAACCAGAGGAATCTGAAAAAAGCACACAATAGTTCCCTTCCAGATTGCATGTCTCGCTTCTCTTTCCATGGAAACCATGGCACAGGAACCTTGATACAGTCCAGAATCTCATCCTGATATGAGCTCAGGAACACTGGAACACAGTGGGGTCTACAAGCTGTTCTGTACTCAGTTAAGTTTGGGAACTAATACTGCTCAGCCTGGCCGCAACTCACATGCAAACCCATTGATAACAGAGTGTCTTCCAGTTCACACAAGCTTAAGTACAAGAAGGAGGTGATCCTGCTAATGGCATAATAGAAATTAAAACCATTGAAAGCTGTAGGTGGCAGAAATGTCCTAGAATATTAAGGTCAATATTAGGGTGCATGTTGAGATTCTTCAGCTGATGAATTTGCTTATCAGAAGGCCCATTGCCCTCCCAAGCTCACCTGACATTATTGAGTTTTGATTTTCAAACCTTCAATGTGTTCTAAGGCAAGAATAGCAAAATCAATGAGATGTGATAACTGGGGATGATTTGGTATATAATCTGCTGCTGAACATGTTGAGTGTTTTGGAAGAAGGGAAAGGGGATATGACAACCAAAAGAGTTGTTTAAAAATGTGTACTTAAATATTTGATGTGTATATTTGAGAGGAAATAATTATTCCTTGCAACTTTCAATGCTTAGAAATACTTGAGATGAACCTTAGTGTTCTGAAAATGGGGGACTATAGTGGCTTTGGGTCTTATGTTCTTAGGCAGAAGTTTCCACCTTATAAGGTTCTAGTTTTCATAAAAAAATAGCATAGGGGAATCAAAAAATAGCAAAGTTTCTTATTGAATTGTTTGGCATGAAAGAGCAGATCCTTACCCAATATAGACAAAACATACCCTATACCAATCATTGAGACAGAATTAACATTTACTTGAAAGAGATCTTGCTTTCAGATTAAAAATCTGAGGTTTTCTGGGATGGGATGTGAAATCTGATCTAGTTTTTCTGTAAGTCTCAGGGGAAGCAAAGACAGAGCGGACTGTGTCCAAGCCTTTGGACAGAAGCACTTGCTCCCTCAGGAAAGAAACTCTCTGCAGAATACAATCACCAAAATTTGTACCTACATCTTCAGTTAAACACAGACTCCTACATATTCTGAAGCCCAGACCCATCCACTTTCTGTAATGGAAACTCACAAGCAACCAGCAAGACTCTTGCCTTAATTTGACCTCTTGAGATGACTGTGGAAGACTACCAAGCTTTCAGGCTCTTACAGCTTGAATGGCCCACATGTGCATAAGACAATCTTGCTCAGGCCTGAGGCTGACAGGCCACATGGAGTTACAGAAGTCCAACTGATTCAGCTGTGCGGACAGAAAAAAAGATCACAAATAGACATCTCTTTGGTAAAAATGTTCCATTTCAGAACAGTGAACCCCAAAGACACTGAATATGTTGATATGTGCAGGGGCATAAACTCATTACGTAATGTTTTTCAGTCATGTAAAATCTTTAAGCTAACTGATTTCCCCATGGCCCAATCCTGGTTCTTCAAGGAAGTGGAATTCTCTCTCAGGTGCATTGCTAAGAAAGCCTCTCTCTCCATTGATTTCATAGGCAATAGTAATAACACATATGGCTGCTGTTTGTTATGCATTTCTCTCTGACAAAAGAATCATATAGCCTCACTTTCATGTCCTGCTCTGTGGGGTTTTGGTTCTGTTCAAGTTGTACTGCAAGCAAACAGACACCATGAACCCTTTTGATTGGTCAGTCAGACATTTCCTGCAGTTAAAACCAAGTCCAAAGACAGTATTTCCTTTCCTCTGCACAGACTAGAAAGAAGATGAGGCCTTTTCTGTTCAAAATCAATTGCCCCTGGAAAGCAAGGTCTGATTCTGTCGGGCTGCTACTTAGCAAGGTTCTCCTAAGTCTCTTATTAGTGCCTCTCTGGCTGTGCACCGGCAGAAGCACAGCATGAGCCAACGCCTGGAAGCAGAACTACGAGACAGGAACTCTCCCATTTTGACTCTGAGTCTTCAACATTAGTTTGGATATCATTATTTCATTTGACTTCTTCCATGTGCTTCAGATGGCTTGTTTAAACTGATGAGAGATCTTCCAGTCAGTCCGGTGGGAGGAAGTGTAAAATCGTATTTAAATTTGCCCCATTATTTCACAGAAAAAAAGCTGACTTCTAACTCTATGTGAAACTCATACTGGCATGTCCTAAGTTTCAATGATAAAATTTGTATGTAAAAGCATGTACAGATTTCTCTGTTCATCTTCTGCACTTTCTTGGTGTAGATAAATTCAGAAAGGTCATGATATCTTTACACTCACTGGATTACTTCCTGTCACACCATGATAGTTGATAGTGATAGAAGGTTTCCATAAGGAGACACTACGGATGGAGCTGGAACATCTTGTCAGTCTCCGAGATGAGTTCGAAGACTGTGGAAATATGGTAAGATTCAGAGACCTCTTATTCCATTATGGACTCTGGAAAAGCTTACTCCTTTTTTTGCCATTTCTCCCCATGCTTGACCTCCTTGACTACATGCTTCTACATCTCCAAGCTGTTGCCTCTATTTCCCTAAGTACCTGTTCAGAGCTTTCTTGGAAAGGCCTCAGTTTCCTTACCTACCCAGTTCTTTTCTGATAACCTCTGGATTTCTTATACCAACCCATTTCCTCACCAAGACATTTCTAGTTCTTCCAGGAAACTGTAGCTCTTTGGCCTTGTCCTGCCTTCCCTGTGAGTTACAATTTTCTCTTCACCTCTGCATTCCCTCCCAATTTCTCTCTTCCCCCATACCAGTCCCTCTTTTGACCTTATCTAAGCATTTTTCTCATCTGCTGCATCCTAGAGATCTGACACTTCTGCTTTCTGAATTAAAATCTACCATTTCCTCTTCAGCTAAAGGTCTGGAAGGATGAACAGCCCCCAATAACATCTATCTTTCAGCATCAACTACAGAAGTAACTGGGGCTCCTAAATTAGATGGATACATGCAGAAAGCACAAAAGATGAAAAATTACCTGTTCTAATTTCAGGCTCAGCACAACCCACAACTGGAAACACAGGAAAAGACCTCTTCACCCTCCTATTGCAGTCAACCGAACAAATGGAGTCTGAATCTTTCTCTTGTGTTGTCATTTGTACTATAACTATTACTTCAAGATCACAGGCAGCTACATGTAATGTGCAGATTTCCTGAGATGCTGGAAGGGTGTCTGAGATGAAAACAGCTCCCAGATGGAAAAGACATTTTGAAGTGCCCAAGACCCAAAGCTTTCCTAGAGAACACACACTTGTGTGCGCACATAACCGTCAGATGATCTCTTGTATTCATTCTGTAAGCTTATTAATGTTGGGTTGGCTAAACAGTTAACTAGAACCATGAGTAGTCTCTTCTTTTGCTGTTGAAGCCCCGGACAGTCTGTGCGGCCTTGCTTACTTCATTTACAGCCTCCATCTGCATGTCTGGCCTTCAGAAGACAGCCCACAGTATAGGTGATTTACTATCCTGGAGAGAAACAGACCAAAATAATAAGAAATAGAAGTTTAAAAAGGTATGAGACCAGATCTAAAGTTTATTACATTCATAAATTCTAGGATGGATTTGGAAAATTGTCCATTAAGGAAACTGAGCATATTTGCAACACCAGTAACAAATAATGCAGGTAGAGATATCATCTATCAGACAGCAAAAAACTGATAGATTTGTGGATATATAGACAGACAGACAGATTGTGAAATAGGCAGAGACACAGACAGACTGAGAGAGTTTAATACAAAATAAGAAAAAAAAGGCCTTTAAGGATACTATGAAATACTAAGAGAAAGCTGATGAGGAGCATTTTTGTACATTTGGCCTACTCTGTCTATGGTATTTGCATACATGTGCATGTGTGGATGCACACATACACACATGCATGCACGTATTCCCCCACACGTGCATGCTGTCAACACTTGGTCATCTGCCATGCACCTGCATTAGAATGAGGTATGTGAAATCAGCAGCGTTGATGGTGGACCCCGACTGACATTCCCTCCGGCTACTTGGAGAATAAAATAGGAACAAGAATGGGTTTTGTAAAACGCGTATTCATTCATGCAAACAAATTCAATATTGAGAGTGTGCCTATAATGCACATTGTTCAAAGTGAGGCTGCACGTAGCTTTAGAAGTAAAACATGCCACAGGATATCAGGGTGTTCTGAATCTGGGCACTGAGTTTGTCATTGTTTCCCCTGAGGCCATAAATCTCCACTTGAAGAGTGACCACTGACTTGGGATGCTAACATCACATACCTAACCTCCACGCTTAGCTCTCTCTAAAGTTCAGTAAACAGCTGCGTGCCCAAATATGAATTAGCTGCTTAAGGTCCTTTTCAGAGTTAGGCCTGATTTTCCTTACAGCTCTTTGCCTCGTGTTCCTCACTTAATTAATAAACATAATTACGAACACACATATGCACACACTATATGCAAGCACGCATACACACACAAACATGCACACAAGCCTTAATTAAAAGGAAAGGCAAGCACTTAAATATTAAGAGTCCCCAGAATTGAGGTTACATGCACAACCTGGATATTCCTTTGTTGTACAGATGCATTCTAATTCAGCCCTTAATTACATGATCACTCACAGAATAGGTGGCATGTGCAGTGCTGTTTGTTGACTGCAGAGGACTGAGGGATTCTGCCTCCCATTTCAAGCATAGAAGAGAGTGGTCTTTGCAGGGCAAATATTCTCTTCTAGGCAAGACCTCTTGTTCTTTTAACTCATCCCTGTCTCAAATCCACCCTGTCTCATTCTGTATTTCCCCTCCCAGATCTAGTCTTGTATCCAGTTTCACTTTTTGGCTCTTTCTCAATCTGTCTTTTTTTTTCTGCCTTAGTTTTCCAGTGCCCTGTCCCTGATTTTAACAGCCCCATGAGTTCTCAGATCCTCTGTTCTTTCCCACAGTTCATTCTCCAGTGTTTTCTTATGTCACAATCTGTGTATTAATCCCTCTGTTTTCCCTGTTATTCTACGACAGACTGTTCGCCACTAGATTTCTCTCCCCTCTCATTTCTCTCCATTTTCCCAGATTCTTCCTACCAAGAAGACAACTGCTATGTCTCAGCACAACATTTCCTCCCAAGCTCTCCATGGCTAGCTGGGTCAATGCAAATAAATAACTGGAGAATTCTTTAACCCTGGGTCCCAATAGCATGGCATCACATACCCGTGTGGCTAAACTCTCTTTTCACAAAAAAACATATTTTCTGTGTCTGTAGTGTCTATTGGAAACACCCTACAGGTCTGTGATTACCTCCAAACTGCACCCAGAAGGTGCCTGGGAGGTTGATATGGGCCAAACTCATGCCAAAGACTGTGCTAAGATTAAGGCAATTAGTAAATTTCTTAAACCTATGCTCTGGATCTTGTGCATTTGCTAGTACAGATACCATCTTTGAGTCCGAACCCCAGTCTGTTCTTCATTTGCATCTCTTCTCAATCTATCCCAATGTACTCCAACCTCCTTTGTTTTTCCAGCTTTCCCGTGTTCCGTCCAGCTGTCTCCTTTACGTTTCTGTTCTAGTCTCACTGTTGGATCTCCCTGTTAATCCTGAAAAGCACAGGGAAGACAGACTCCCTGCTTTTGTCTCAGGTATCTAGACTCTGATTTTTCCTGGTCTGTCCCAGGCCAGTGCTGCAATGACAGGAATAACTCTTGACTCTGCTGGAGCATACCCAGTGAGAGCTAAGTCACTGGGGAACCTGGTTTTGGAAATCTGCATCGCTAGTGAGCATGCGAGAACTGCCATTTTCCCAAGGCTTTTAATTGGCCACTTTGGGCAGATTTTCCCTGGGATAGAGAAAGGACTTGAGAAAGAGCTTCACCTCCTGTCAGCTCTTAGTATCATGCTGTAAAGCATGGGGAGAAGACAGCTTTACAAAGCATCTCATTTGACTCAGTTCAAACCAGCGCAGTTCTCCTCTGGGTTGTTCTCAGGGCCAGACAAATAGCTCCAGCTGAAATTTTCCAGAAATAATTAAAGAATTTGAACTGAATGCAGGGCACCCAACTTACGTTTCAGCCAAAACATGTGCGGTTTATCAAAGCTGAAGAGGATTTTATTATAGGAAGTCTCAGGCAACCTTTGCAATTGGTGGTGCTACAAGATCCTATTAAAGTGAAATCTCCCTTCCTCACAGGGGCGCTGTGAGCATTAATTTGTTAATGATTGCACAATGATTTGATGATGAAAAGGACGATATTAACATGAAGCATTATCATCCCTACAATACAAGCTTGCATGCTTTCATTACTCATTATGTACAGGGACATACGTATTATGGAAAAGGGATGGAGAGATAATAAACCTGATATTCTTTTCAAAGGACTGATACAGCATGTTTACAGTGTTCACAGCATGGGTAATAGGAATATTCGGAGAGCTCTGTTTAAATAGCAGAATCCATTGGGTGGAGTGTAATGATGTGTATGTATGTGTCTGCACAAATCCTGTGTCTAAACATACATGCGAACACACGCATACATGCTCTCTTCTATTTTTCTCTCCCCTATTAACCCCGTTTCGATGCAGCCTTCACTTTACCACCTGAAACTCACCAGTGCTACTTTAACGATGAAAGGCCTCCATAAACAAAGCTCCCTTTTTATTATAGTGATAGCTTTTGTTGCCTACATTGACTACAATCCTGTACTAAGCTCCTTTGGATGCAAACAGTTTTTCATTTCTCTCCTCAATCAACCTTCTTGGGTCTAAACTAAAGCAGAGAGAAAAAAAAAAAAAAAGAAAAAGAAACCTCAACCCACACTGATTCACGCATTAATTCAGGGACCAATCTTGCAAATGTGCACATGAGTAATCCTTCCTCAGATGAATAATCCCTCTGACCACAGCAAACTGATTAACAACAACGCAGATTAAGGTTTTCAGGATCGGGCCCATCCCCTGATGCTCTGCTTCTCACCCGAAGTTTAGCAGGTGAAGGTCCCTCTCCTTTTGTTAGATGTATTAGAGTCTTGCATGCAGCTCTTAGTTATTTTATTTGATTATGTAGCTAATAGGCCCTGATCCTGTCAGCGCTCCCTAGAAAGCCTAACAAGCTGAAGTAAACAATCCCAGCTGAGCTAGAAGACTTGGCAGGATCAGGCCCTTTAATAGTAGCTGAGAGCTGTACCTTTGACTCGTAATCAGAACACATATCTTTGCTAGCAACGGTCTCATGTTTTGTTTGGAAAAAATCTCAATAAAATAAGCAAGCAGAGAATCTGAGGGTATACAGGCTGATATAACTACCTAGATCTAAAGAAGGATAAATTACTATTTAAAAACAAAATTCACACTCATTGCTTATTTCTTTGGAACAAAACTTGCCTGCAATTTATTTTATGTATTTAGAAACAAATTTCACACATACTGTTTATTTATTTGGAACAAAATTTGCCTGCCGCTTCTTTTATATCATTCAGTGAATGACGATCCTGTGTGCTACGGGTCCAGGGTTTTGAAGCTCAGCAGAGAAGACCCCTCCAGCAACCTTTCAGCCTATTCCTGCCTTTCTTCTTTGCTTGCTGGTTTCCTGGAGAATGTACAGAGTCAGGACTGATGTGGCACTACACCCCCCTTCCCTGCACCGAACGGTGTTCATTAAAAACTTGCTGCTAGCAAAGGGCCTGATCCAGCCCTCCTGGAAGTCATTGGAAAGCTGTCTATTGACGTCATGGGGACGAGGAGCATACTAATGCATGCAAGTACCTTTACTAATGCGGGCAGTCCTGTTAACAACACCGAAGTTGTTCACAGGATTAACAGCAATCAATCAAGCCCTTTGAAAGGCACATTAAAAGCCAAAGCCTGGTCTGCAAACCCTTTCTCACACGAGGTGTGGGTATACCTGCAGCTGGTCCCGCTGCTTCTCTCTGCTCCCGGCCCAGCAGCGTCGGCGCATTTTTCGAGCTGTGCTGATTTGGGGCAGCACCTCTTCCGAGGAGGTAAAAATTACTGGCAATCTATCCCAAAAATAAGTAGTGTCTGTGTTCCCAAAAATGACACTAACCAGAGTGAAGAGCAGCAAATGGGGTTGTAAATGGGCTGGGGAGAGGGGTGCTTTTTTACTGCAAGTAGACACATCAAAAGAAAAAAAAAAGGTGGGGGAGTGGGGGGGGGCTGAAGTGCTTTATTTTGATTCCAGGCAGATAAATAATTTTTACTCTCTGGGAGTAACTGAAGCCTGTTACAAAAGACCTTATTCTTACAAAATTCCTGTGGACTTCTTGTTTACGGATTGTTAAACTGGACAGGTTGTGATTACACTGGGAACATTTCTCACTTGGGAACTGTTCAGCAAAGGCTGGTTTAGAGATAACAATTTCACTCCTCCTTTGCCTGTACCTGTTTTAAATCCGGTACAGCCCCTTGTACATGTGTAAAGGTGCTTATGGGGTATAGCTTATTTCCATCCACAGCAGCAGCTGTGCTCATCTCAGAGCCCTTGTAGCAATATTTGCGTCCGTATTATTTCATCCTGCCACCCCTCACAGCTGTGCCTGTGCACCAGGGGGCTGTACTTGAACAGCATCCATTTCTAAATGACTATACTTACAGCTCTGTGCAAACGGGGCGTGGACAAGCTCAAAGTTTTAGAAAATATATATTGTTGTAATAGGGACACCCTCGCTGAGCAACACGATGACTCTTTTCACTGCCCTGTCCTTTTAATTGGCTTTCATTTGGGATAAGCCGTGACTGCAGGCAGAGCGGCCTGCTCATGGACAAGGTGTTAACAGAGCTATCCCTGGGATGGATCAGTGCCGGATGCTGTTTCACTTTTCACTGTAGTAGATATTCCTTCTTTAAAAAAGGTTTAACAGTTCTTTGTTCAGTGAGCCTTCCTAGCTCTATCACAGGTGCGGTTTTAAGGTTCAGAAAGAGTGGATATTAAGATTTTTTTTAATGTCCTGGTTCAGGGTGGGGGGGCATGATGGAAGATTTTGTTTCATGTGGGTTTTGTTGTTGTTATTCTTTTGTCACCGTCCGAGGCACAAGGCAGGATTGTAAAGCAGGTGAGTCATGGGGATGGGAATTTGGGAGAGGGGCTGTCTGAGGGTTTGACCCTCCCCGCAGCTCCCGGGCTGTCAGACCTCTGTGTCTTTAGCCTTTAGACATTGTAAGTGTGTGGTCGGGAAGGCAAGACGGACAGATCCCCCCCACTTAGACCCCAGTAAATAGCATGCCTGGTCAGACAGCAGACAATGCGCGGTGCCTACCACCAGCCCGGCATTAGGCATCCGACAGCAGCTGCCTCCCGGTTAGCGGCGAAAGATTATTTAAAGAGCCGTAAAAGGCAGCGAGGGCTGCCGGGGTCCCTGCTCGGGTGTCGCCCCCAGGTGGGAGCCCCCGGGAGGAAGGCGGCGGGGTGGGGTGTGGGGGGGCTGGGGATCGGACAGCGGTGGGGGGCTCCGAGGGGCCGTGCCCGTCCCCGCCGCACCGCCCGCCGCGCTGCTCCCCGCGGGGCCCGTCGGATGCCCAGGGGAGGGGCGCAGTCCTCCCCC
>VZSC01002406.1:268683-309937 GCA_013398225.1 Steatornis caripensis | reverse complement strand
GGGGGGGAGGAAAAAGAAAAATTGCTCAGAGCACACGCAGAGCCTTGTTTTGTTACTGTCCGGATTACTGTTATTATTATTTGGGGGACAAGGGGGAGTCGTGTCCTTAATCCGAGCCTGCCTGCCCTCCCCACCCCCAGATGCTATGAAAGCAGAGCTGATTTCATTTCCACCATACAGTTCACTTTGTCTAGAGAGCATTGTTCGGACAAGCAACTCCCGATCCCTGATGACTACAAAATAGGATTTATGTTTCCATCAGAGAGAGACGGAATATCCTGATGGCTTGAAAGTCTGGCAAGAAAATCTTATCTAATCAATCGCTTTCCAATATCCCCCCCCTCCAACACACACACACGCAGCCAGTACAGGAGATAACACCCGCACTGATTGTACGTAAAATAAATAACGGCAGCATGAGAATTAACAATAGTCATCTCAGTATTTTTCGTCTCCCTGCAAAGAGCTACAATAATACAGTTTGTGCCTTTCCTAGCTTGATGTCATCACCATCAGCATAATTTTTTTTTTTTAAAAAAAGAGCTTAAAGAGCATGCATTTTTTTTTAGATGCAACAAGAACAGATATAGTAGAGAGCTTGTAACATCACAACCACAACAACAACAGCAAAAGCAACCTCTGAGCCTGAGGATTCGTCCGTATCTGAACTGCTTTTATTATCAATTGAGAAATCATAATAAGAGCAAATAATAAATAAGAGACATCATCGTAATAGGAAGAAGTCAGAACACCTTGGGTTTGGGGTTTTTTCCCCCCTCTCAAATTAAAAGGCAGATCTCCCGATGATCACTGAAATTATAAAGACAGCGATTGATCGGAGGGCTTGCAAAGGAAAAGGAAGAGAAAAAAAAAATCATCATCATTGGTCCTAAAAACGCAACCGTTCCCCTTTGCTCACTTGGCACAATAGAAATTGACTGTCTCTCAAAGAGCCATGCGCCTAGTGCTATTTATAGCCAGGGGCTGTGTTGGAAGATACCATTAAGCTTCTCGCGGGCAGACAGACAGGGGGGTGGTTGGATGGGAGGAGGGGGTTTAGCCAGAGTAGAGGCACAAGCAGTCCCCCCCACCCCCAGCCTCCCTTCCCCACACACACACACATCCACACACTCACACCCCACCCCCTAGTCTGGCTGGGAATTTGAACCGATCCAGCCTGTTTAAACGGAAAGGACACAGATCTTCAATGTAAAAAAAAAATCAGATCAGACCCAGAGAGAGAGAGAGAGACGGAGAGGGAGGAGTGTGTGTGTGTGTGAGTGTGTGTGTGTGTGTGAAAGAGGGAGAGGGAGCGAGGGAGCGAGAGAGAGGGAGAGAGAGAGAGAGAGGGAAAGAGGGAGGGAGAGAGAAAAGAAGAGGGGGAAAAAAAGGAAAGAAGATTTTCTCTATGTATATAAAGATGGCCACGTTAGCAAACGGACAACCAGACAATACCAGCCTGAGTAGCAATCACAGCAACCCCAGCACCAACGGGCATATGAACGGATTAAACCATAGTCCCGGAAACCCATCCACCATCCCAATGAAGGACCACGATGCCATTAAGCTCTTTATTGGGCAGATCCCCCGTAACCTGGACGAGAAAGACCTCAAACCGCTCTTCGAGGAGTTCGGGAAGATCTATGAACTGACGGTGCTGAAGGACAGGTTCACTGGCATGCACAAAGGTGAGTTACCTCCTGAACTTTCCCGGGAGAGATCGGGAGAGGAAGGCAGGCTCCCGCTCCCTCTCCGGTTCTCTCTTTCTCTCTTTCCTTTCGATTTCATTTCATTTTATTTCATTTTTGGTTGGGCCGGGGGCGGAGGCAGCAGGCTGGGGGGCAGGGAAAGAAATAATAGACCCTCCTGGAAAGAGAA
The DNA here is from genome assembly GCA_013398225.1 of Steatornis caripensis. Taxonomy (NCBI): domain Eukaryota; kingdom Metazoa; phylum Chordata; class Aves; order Caprimulgiformes; family Steatornithidae; genus Steatornis; species Steatornis caripensis. Next base: position 308,059 of record VZSC01002406.1, on the reverse strand, counting down.
GAGAAGAGAGAGAAAGGCAGGGAAGGGATTCAGCTCCGTTTGGTTTATTTGGTGGTATTTTTTTTTCTTTAAAAAAAAAAACCTTCTTTTTTTTGGAGGGGGGCCGTTGGCGGTGGGGGGAGCTGCAGCCACCTGCGAAAGCCGGGGCTCCCGGGCGAGCGGGCAGTGGGGCTGGCGGGGAGCTGTCCGCGCGCCGGTGGTGCTGAACAGGGGCCGCCGGTGTTTATCTTCGGGAGCCGCACATTTGTCCGCCCAGGGGTGTGCGTGTGTGTGTGTGTCCGTGTGTTTTCACCGAGATAGGAATACCCTATTTTACAACTGTTGTGTATCTGGCACCGGCGCCTTTTCTTTTTCTTTCTTTCTTTTTTTTTTTCTTCTTTTTTTTTATTTTTACTGCTGTTATAGTTATTTTTTTGTGGTCCGCTCCAAAGCCAGAGGCGAAGAAGAGTGAGTTGCTCCAGAGGGAGGATTTCATTTTGGTTTTGTTCAGCATGGGAGCAGGGATATAAACAACAATAAAAAAGCCTATCTCAAGCATGGTGGGGGGGGGGGGTGTACGAAATCAGAACCTGTGCGTGTGTGTGTGTTGGAGCGGGAAAGCCAGGAGGGATGGGTGTCAGTTTAGTTCCAAAGGTGAGAAGTCTCCGAGCAGACATATTCCAAGCACTACTTTAATGTGCTCAAAGTCCATCCCAGGAACTTTTTAGGTTTTGTTTAAAGGCAGTGGAAACACACTCCCCACAAGATGCCTCGCTCATTCCTTCTCTGCCTGCTCCTTTCCCTTCTTATCTTAGACTCTCTGGAGGTGCATTTCAGATTAGATGATGCTACAATTTGGGGGTGGAGGAGGGTGTGTGTAGTGGGGGAGAGATGCTCAGATACTCGGGTAGGAAAGTAGGACTCGCAGCGAGGAACTTGAAGATAATTTGCCCGGTAGCCCTCCCTGCTTAGGAGCAGGAGAAACCCAAGAGCGAAGCAAGCCACTTTATTAACTCAGGTCCTGTATGTGCATGTGTGTGTGTGTGTTTATTTCATTAGACATGTAGTTATAGAAAAAGAGAAGAAAAAGATCAGATCAGAAGTGATGGGGGTGTGACTCTAGATTTAGTGCAGGAGGAGAAAAGGTTTTGCAGGGGATTACAGGGGGAAGTGGAAGTTGCTTCTTTTACAGGAGAGGTTCAGTAGCAGTGTTTGCTCCAGTGTGGTGGACTCCTCGCAGGGAAAGTCACTGGTAATGGCATTACTGGCTTCCCAGCTTTCCAGATGCCTTGGCGAGTTGTAAATCTTAAACTTAATGTCATGTTTAGCACGCATCTCTTCCCCCTTCCCACTCACTCACCTCCTCCCTTCCACTCTCAGGAAATGCGAATGAAAATATACCCTGACAGTGCAAAGTACCAGTTTCGCACAGGCTAGAGAAAATGTTCAGGGCTCGGGGACCAGGGACTCAGTCCAAGTTATAGGATATTTCTTCCTTCCTTTCTTGCCAGTCGCTCAAAACACCCTTCTCATATTTACAATGATTAGTACAGCCCTTTCGAACCTTGCTTTCTTTTCAGACTAGTTTCCTAGAAGCCACATCAAGGTCTGATGAGCATCATTTAAACATGACATTTGTACTATAATAATTATTAATAATAACAATAAAAATAATACTAAGAAGCACAGGGAAAGAAAGGTCCTGGGAGGTTTTGTCTAATAGATGAGGCACAGTGAGAGTAGCCACTGAGCTTGCACGCGTGTGTTTCCAAAAATTATCTAATGTTTCTGTAAAATAAAAATAACAGCAGTAAAAGCTACGCTGAAAAGAATCACTCAACATAGTGTAGAGGAAATCTTTGAGCTAACACCTCGATAAAGGACTTTTGTGGTGGCGGGAGGTTATTTTGATTTGTTGATGAGATCTTATTCTTTCATTATGTTCTATCTTAAACCCGTAATTAATTAATCTACATGCTAACTTTAATTTCTATTTCATAGATGTGAATTCTTCCTCTTTCAGTTTAATCTTGCTTTTACTGTATGCCCGTATTCAGAGACAAACTCAGGAAGGAGGGGAGGGAGGGAGAGAGATAGAGGAATCATTTATCTTGCTTGGATGTGTTTAACACTTATTCCTGAATTAAGCAAGATACCAACTTCATTTCCCTTCATTTCATTTCTGTTCTGAAGCTGTAACCTAGGAAAAAAGCCAGGTGGGAAATCTCGTCACCTCATCAAACGAAATTGCATGAGTTCATCTTGAAAGAAACAGTCATTTTTAACCTCCTAGAAGTTTTGGACTTAGGAAGGAAAAAATGATGATGATGATTGTTATTTCACAGGCGAGGGTTTGAGTGAAGCTTCAATAGACACTGAGTTGCCAGCGTTTCAGAGATCGGTTTTATTTAGTACATCCGAGAAGAGTTTGAACTCCTTTCTAGCGATGCCGCTGATTTATTAGCTAATCCTGATAAAAATGTGCCTCTGGCTACCTGGAAAAAAATTACTTTCTTGCCCGTAGTGATTAATTACTATTAAGTCAAAAAGCATGATGGGGCTTTGAAGGATGAGAATTGTGTTTAGGGGTTTTTTTAATTATTATTTTATTTTATTTTAAATCTTTTTTTTTCTTTTCCCTTCTCTAAATGCAGTCATCTGAAGCATAGTACTCACTCAGATTTCCTTATTTTGGCTTTGCTTTGCAGGTATAGCTGAAGAATTGCGTAAAGATAGTCCAACTTGGCTCTCAGGGGTAGGACGGCAATATGAAACCCCAAGATACTTTCCATAAGTGATGCATAATGCTTATACATTAATTGATCCATCACTCTCAGTTGATTTCATTCCTAATCCAGGGGATGAGGCTGTAGCGGTGGTATACCCCAAAGGGTTAATGGTGGGCTGTAGTTTATTTAAGTGTATGGAGAGCAAATCTTGGGTGTGGAAGGGGAGAAGGTGGGTTTGTGTTGGGAGGAGGGAAGAGACAGGAATTAGCTTGAAGTGAAAACATAGTAACTAGAGTAATTTCAGGTGTAAAGCCATTGACACGAAAGCGCAGGACGTGTATTCTTGAAAACATGAAGAGATCTTATTGTGGTGCTCCCATATAGCAGGAGGAAATTTAAAATTAAGAACCTGAAGATAAAGTACATGACTATAATCCCCTTCCAAAAAAACTACCACAAAAGGAGAGTGAAGTCCCAGGTTCTCCATCAGCAACCCTGGCTGATGCCAGGCCAGATACCAGGGAAGAGGCGGGGGAACACAATTCTGTTGCAGACGCGCAAAGAGAGAAAAGGGTATGCGGGAAGCAGCGTGCGAGGGAAGGTGGGAAAGGCTTGCCAGATCCCCGAGAAAACAAGCTCTCGTGGCACGAGCATAGCTGCTGCTTATTTCACCCATCCTCACTTCTCTCCACACGGGGCAGGAACAGGCTCCTACTGTGGTACTTTGCTCTAGGGCTGGGAAGAGGCTGTGTGCTGAGATCCACGGGTAGAAATCTACCGGGGCTGAGCTCACCCACCCACGCGCTCACACATACACACACATACACACGCATGCATGCACGCACGGAGTTAACTAATCACACTTGAACAATTTAGCAAGCCATTCATTCATAACTTCCCTCCTTCTTATCTAGCAGTGGAGTATGCTTAAAGGCTGAGTTACTGGGAGACATAAAGGTTAGTGCTCTCAGGACAGCCATATTATAATGCATTATCTTTGAATTCATTTAAGGCCAATTTAAGTGGTATTTAGTATAATATTTATGAATTAATGTAATCTAAATATAGGACTGTCCCCATAGGTTTAAACAGCCTTTTCTATCGAAGCCTGCTTGTACCCAAGGCCTGGAATGTGTTTTAATTTAAAACACACAGTTCTCCATAATATTTTATTTAGGAAGTCAGAAGAAATCAGCATTCCACACTTAACTTAGATTTACTGAAACGCATGCGGGTGAGCACACTTAAAGGGTGGACATAGTGTGCAGTGTGAAAGCAAGAGTAGTCCATAGACCTGAGAGCTACAACATTCTTTCAATCCTTAATTGGGGGGATGGAGGGGGAAGCACAAAACTCCCCAAATCTCCTTGAAATCCACCATTGCAGTCCTGCGGTTAGGATGGAGTTCCTACCTGACCCGAACCCTACTTGATAAGTGTTCAATGCGGCTAGAAAAATGCAGTATGAAAAGAATAGTTTAGTTCTTTTACTGCTTTACCTTCTCAAAAATATAAATAATTGTGAAATTTAAGACACCTCAGGGGTAGGTAAACAAGGCTTTCATTCCTTATATTCTGTTCTGTTTGGTTACAAAGATAGATGATAGAAAAATTAAGACCTTGTTAAGTCTAAGGATGTTTATGAAGGTTTTAGATATCCCAGAAATTCGAAGGTGCAATGAAAATGAGCATTCAGTTAAGATGATATATTTGTATATATGTATAAATGTATAGATTTATGTGTGTGTATACATACAGAAAAAAGAGATGTATACACATTCATGCATATAGCCTTGGGGAGATGGAAATTTAGTTGAAAAGAAGCACAATGCAATACAGGTGCTGAATAAACTCCTCCATAATTGAAACATAAGGCTTGCCTGGCTGAAAGCAACACATACTGCATTTAGTGTGGTAGTAAACCAAACAAGTTTTAGGGAGGTAAATGCACAAATAAACTGGAACAAAACAGAGGAGTCTTTATGCCTTAGGTCTAAAGAACAACCCCTTAAAACAATCAAAATTCAATTGGGTAGCTTGATGGAAGAGAGAGGAAAAAAGCAACTCCCTGTACATTATAATCTCCCGTACAGATGAGCGTGTATGTGTTTTGATAATGTCAAACAGATAGCCCAGATTGCTTCATAAATTAGAAGGCTGTATGTTAACTCTTTTTTCAGGGGTCTGGACATGGATTCTGGTTTCTAAAAGCAGCTGCAGCCAGTTATGATGCTGTTGTTACGGTTGTGTCAGCATTTCCGATACAAACTCCAATTTTCTGGGATCTCTCGCTTGGCTGTTAAGTTTTGCACTGAAAGCTGTTCTTCAGCTAGCCCCACTACCATATCAACTAATCATCCTTACAAGAATGGATTTGTTTTAAAGTTATGTAATGTGAAGGACAGAAAGAAATTAAAGTTTGCTTTTCGAGGGCTTTTCTTTCTTCTCTTACCTTTCTCCAGGTTAGACTTATATTTCCTACACATTTGCGGATTATGATTGTTTCTGTCCCTCAATGTATACATATACTGGTTCCTTTAGGAATTTTAGAGAAGGAAAAAAATTTTTTTTTTTAAAAAATAAAAACAGCGACAACAGCTAAATTTCATAGTACTTACTTGGTTGAACCAAGGTTTTAATTAAAGGGTGAATCAGGAACTTACAAATTTCTGAAGCACGACAAAAGAAACAGGGAGCTATTTGGTTTTGTTTTATTTTATTTTATTTTTCCTGTATTCAGCCAGAAGAGATCGGGAACATCAGCACTGAAGTAGGGGGAAAAATCAGGATGTCACCTTGGATGAAAAGCGTGGTTCATCTGGTCCTGTATCCTGCATCGGCCAGTGGCCAGTGCCACAGACAGGGATTTCTTTAGCAGAGGATTCAAATTGCATAGTATAATAAAAGGCAGGCAGCTGATAGAATAGTCTTTTGAAGGAAGTTGTCAGAGAGTATCTGGAAATTTTGCCTGGATAAAGAGTGAGTGAGATTGCGGAAAGTGTCTTGTGCTCAACCGAAAAGTGGATTGTACCCGTCAAGGAGGGTGGACAGACAACTTTCTATATGCGGTGATCAAGAGCACAGGGCAGAAGGGGCTGCATGATTGAGGAGACGCTCCCCTAGCCTTTAAGAGTTGGAAATATGCAGCCACATTTTTCAGCAAGACGTCAGGGTGGGTTTTATCATGCATACCCTGTGTGCATGCATACCAGCCGCACTGACCCGATAGACCATAACGACACTAAAGGAGCTGTTACCATCCCTCCCGTCAATCAAGTGTGAACCGAGGCGGGTTTATGCGACAGGCAGTAATGGTTCCAAGGGAGAAAAAGTGGGGGGATGATCTAGGTTGTTGTGCTGCTTACCTGCATTTAAAATAGAAAAAAGGCACCAGATGCCCAAAGACTCACGTAGGTGTTGGCTATAGCCTTAAAATAATATTCCGTAACAGCAGGACACTGCAGAGCTCAACATGACCTGCCCACCAAGCGCTGTCTCGTTTCTGCCCCGTAAGAGTCTGCACGAAGCAAGTGAGGTGTTAAGTGAGCTAAATTCAATCCCAGCCTTAACAAATAGACTGGTGTTTCATTAATCCCAGCATCACCTTTACTTAGGGAGCACAGGCCTGGTGACTTCTTGCTGTACAGAAGCCAGTAAAATTTTTGCCATCACTTTGGTGGGTTCACATTTGGAAATCCTGGTGCTGGCTTGCACTTACTCGATATTTCACATTCCCTTTAAAATTCCTAATTGTGGGTTTACACAGCAAACCACAACACTAGCAGTTAATGCTACTGGCTTTTATGCTTGCTGTCTTGTCACTTCACTTCGCTTTCCTGCTATAAGTGAAACTAAAACTAAAACAAAGCTGAGGAACTGGCAAAAACCTGACCCCCGCCACATTTCTCACTCACTCAATTGCTCCACCGATGCCCGTATGACTGTCGCCGAGGTTTGTCATGGCGGACCGACCCTTGTGTATTAAAAAATGTAGTGGAAAAAGAGAAAATAATAACCATGGTGAGTTAAAGTTACAGCTTTTCTTCCACCGTCTCTTCATTGACTGAGCTGGAGCATACGTTATAGGGGCCTCTCTCTCCCCGTAACTCCTCAAGATGCATCACTGCATTTGGGGGATCGCAGGATGTATTGAATCATTTTGCCTGTGCTGCATCACTTGGTGTGGGCTGGAGTCAGGATGTCACCACAGATATTGCATTTGTTTGCTTTTGTCACCATGAGCCACAGCCTGAATGCACACACAGGTGAATGCAGCTTTTAATGTGCATTCATTATATCCAACTGACATCCCCTCGAAGGAAAAGAGGGCTTATTATTGTCGCTCCTTAAAATAAAGACGGATGAGAGCTCTAAACCTCTCAAATAAAGTGCCTGACCACACATACTAGCTAAAAATAAATCATATACGGCCATCTATTCCATGTAAATGAATGGTAAGACATATAGATATAGACATTGTGTTAAGTTTGTCAAGCAGAAGCAGCCAAAAATATCGATCAAGGCAAGGGGGAAAAATTGATAATGAACTGGATTCCGAGAAGACTTTAATTGACAGTGACTTCTGTGAACCAGCTTTGGACAGTATATATAAACTGACCACGATGTAACTTTATTGCAATGAACTCTCTTTTAATTAATTGTCACCTTTGTTAAGACTGGCTACAGATCAAAGGTTTAAAGATACTTAACAGGTTCTTAGTAACAAACCCTTCAGACGCATTAGAAATATCCGACAGCTCAGCCAATGAGGCATGCAGATTTCGATCTACCTCACCCTTATCTGTTTATTTCTCCCTCCTTTCTTGAACACGGACAATCATTGTTTAACATTAACTATTTCATAGATGGCTTTGTTGGCAATGCTAATGCCTCCAGGGATATATAGTTGCCGGTGAGAGGGACCTTCGCTGTTAGGTCTGTTAAAGTATTTTGCCACCAGAAAGTTGCTTACGGTTTGATAGACCAAGGTGCAGTGCAGACACAGTTTGTAATCCAGGGTATTCTTTCCGCTTTACATTGTTGAGGTCTGTAATTTCCTTATTTAAATCTGGAAAATATATAAAGACATAGTTCACATGAAAGGTGCAGCCGAGAACTAACTTTTCTGTGAAAAGTTCATACACAGAGTGATACAGTGTGCCTGTCACATCTGTATATCACACACATGTGCGACCATTTATTGTATGTGCATATTAATGAAAACATGCATTCAGTACAGACAGGCTGATGTATGTCTCTAAATAATTCCTTTCTAAAAGACAGTACAGAGATCACACTCTTGCGTGAAAGTGGCAGTGACTTAACAGGCTATTCCTGGAATTATATGCAGAGTTTAATATGATACATAGCCGTTTGTTCATTATACTAATTTAATGATACAGTCACACTTAATTAATCCATGTCTGGCTTATTCGCACATTGTGTCTGAGTCTCCAAAATATTTTAGAGGCAACCCGGCTGACTTCCCAGTGCGCTGGGGCAGATAACTCTGGACGTGAAGCTTCTTCAAACACAATAAAAATGGAGCTTTGCAGACAGAGTTGGTCTGATGAGATCTGACTGCATATTTGGCCTGTTTCTAATTCAAATGCCTGTGTATATGATACACAGAGACTGTGTATGCACGCATGTATTGAAAGGGCAGGCTTACATTTGCACATAGTTCCTCTCCTTTTCAGTCCCTAAGGATAGATTCGCATCACATAATATGCATCACTCACTGCCAACGCACACAAATATCTTTGTCGGATTCGGTAGCTTCTTGCAGGTAGATGTATAAAGCAGCATCAGCCTAATAATATCCCTATAAAACAGTGCTTCGTTCCTAGGATCCAGAGGGATGAAGGTTGTCAGAAGATCAAAAGATATATCACAGTGTGCTTGTAGAAATCCCCTGATTATGTTTCCTCTCTATAATGCTCTAATTCACTATTTGATCAATTGTAAAAGGGCCAATGTCCTAGGAGGGGAAAAAAAAAGTATTAGGTTACTAGATGCTTGAGGGTGAGTGAAAATCACACCTAAAATTATATGTAGCAATACAGTAATGAGCTTATCAATACTTCTTTAAGGAATCTGACAGCACTATAGGAGAGATTCAGTTCTGTGAGCAAAGGTCACAATATAGATATTGCTTATTAAGACTATCGATAGCCTGGTTGACCAATCTAACCAGACACTATATAAAGCACCTGCTGTTAACAGGCAGGGAGGAGAACTAGGAAGAGTTTACAGAATTGTCCACATGTAATATTAATAATATTGATTGATCCTAATAATATAATAAGGTAAAGATGCACCACTTTGAAATGGTGCACTAGAGAGGGCGGGGAGGGGAGAGAGGGAGATACCGTTGCTGAGTAGATTGAACTGGCTTGCACCTCTTTGAAAGCTAACCAGAGAAAACTCAGTTTTCTTCCCTGTTACAGTCAGGGCTCTGTTTCTTGGCCGTCGTTTCACTCGACCCAGACAGAAACGAGGTATCTCTTTCTCTACAACTGGGTCTTTGACTGGCAGCTGCAGAGAAGCCAGGGGCCTGAGATACTCAGAGCAGCCAGGACCATTTCAGTCAACAAATTCAGTCCCCATCAAAACAGGATTAATCCCAGAGAGCTCTTTTTCAACACAACAATGCAATGAAAGTGCTTGATTAATTTTATTTTTTCACACCTTTAGCAACTTTTAAGAAATTGTTGGGGGGTGGGGGGGGAAAAGGGTGGAGTAACGTATATTCTGTGACTTGTTTAATCTATAAATGATGAGAAAGGACTTTGCAGAGCGGCTCCAGACCTGCTCCAAAGCCTGCTGAAGCCTTCAGGAAAACTCTACGATGCCTGTAGCAGTTTTTGGATTGGGCCCTAAGTTGCGGGCGGTTCTGCAAGATCCTGCTCCTTGAGGTAGGAACGGGCGATAATTCGCAACGTGACTGCCTTAAGGATGTTACTCATCTAAATCCAGATACACAGACCTGCTTGCTTCTGAATTTCCTAACTACTCCCCTCTTCAGCAATAGGCTGCCGTATCTAGGTATGCTAGTTCACTCCTTTTGCTATACCATTCAGTTTGAAGTGTCTCGTTCCAGTTTCCGTGTAGTAGTTTCAAGATGGCTTCAAGATGGCTTTCATTATGCCTTGTCTCAGTTCACAGGGCAAGTGTTTTTCTTTTGTGAGCATTTAATTGCTTTTAAAAGCTATTTATTTGATCATATTCCATCTTCAATAATATATGGATGAGGATGCAATTTTTTACCCTCTTTTATAAAGATATATTGTTATTTAGTTATGCTATTCTGTGAGTTTTTTTCTGTTTCGTGCTTTTGGAGGGAGTGTGATCATTTATTTGCTTTGATTTCCTTCTTCCTATCTTTTTTTTTTATTATGGATTTTTTTTTCTTTTAAGAAAAAGACATGTCATTCAAGATACTGACAATAAATGAGAAAAGTAGGAGTAGGAGTGCGAAATGGGCAAGACAACCAACAAAAATCCTTTGGCAAAGTCTTTAAAAGCATACCATTGCTGCATGTTTACTTTCAAGAGTCTGGATCTAGCCAATTTTGACACCAAAGAAAGGAATATCTAACAAATGACTTAAACTCTAAGTTTAGTCACTGACAGAGAAGGGGAAAAAAAAGCAAGTCAACCCATAGAGACACTGGAAATGAATGCACATAAAGATCTTACAGGAGATAAGGGTGACAGAGTGGTGCTAGGGTTTACATTTTACTGTTGGGTTAGTAAATGTTAACACTAAAACAAACAAATAAATAATCAAAAAAAGCAAGCATTGCCGTTCCTTCTGGATTATTTGCTAGTGGCTAATACACCTCAGAGCTGCCCCCTCTAAACTGCTGCCTGTGCCTGCAGCTTCATTCAAAGGAAGGGCATTATCTGGTGGGTGAGGGCAGGCAGTGAGGATGCCTGGGTTCTAATCACAGCGTGGATAATTACTCACCAACACTCTCTGATGGAGTCACTTAAGCTCGGTGCCTTCAGGCCTGATCTGAAACCTGTTGAATCAATGGGAAGATTCCCATTGACTCCAGTGAGCTATTGATCTTTCATTTCCCCATCTGCAATATTAGGCCAGTTGGATTGTTTCTTTTTAATTCTTTTTTTTTTTTTTCAGAAATGAGAAATTAATGGCATAAATCTGACATTTATTTTTTTCTCAGCATGGGTTGTGGTACATCTCTGATGGCAAATGTGTTACATCAGAGCATCTTTCGGTGCATATCAGGAAAACATACTTTCAAAAAACACGCAGTGGGGAGGTGCAAAATCAGCTTTTCTCATTTAACTTGTAAATACATATTTGTCCCTGCTTTGCTAAGAAAGGGTCAATGGCAATTTTGCCAGTTTTATTTGTGTGAGTGGGATTTAGCCTTTGTAATTTCTCTGTCTACAGGAATATCATCATTCACTGATTCAGGATCTTGATTTTTTTTTTCTTCTTCTTTTAGTGAATCACATACATACTCTTCATTGTTATGGCAACTGAGGGAGCTGCGAAGCTCAAGGATTTGATGAAGGGCTGCATCCCACCTTTCTTCTCTAAGGGCCTGATCCAAACCTATTGTTTGCAATATGATTTGGATCAAACCGAAGGTATCTGCCTTCACCGGGTCAGTAAAAAGAGCAAGTTCCCTCTAGTCAAGTGTACTGCTGGCCTCAGTATGGGCAGATGGAATTGGCAGTCATTGTCCATTTGCTGAGGACCGACTCAACACTCTCTGAAGTCAATAGTTAGACTCTGACCCAGCCTTACAAACAACAGACAGACACCATGTGAATCCTTAAGCAGGGATGTGAACGTCCCTGACTTTGGCAGAGCAAGGTAGTCCAGAAGGGAGTTTTCACTGCTGCTACCCAAGAAGTAGCTTATTGTGGGGAATAAACAAGATTCCAGTGACCTCGAGTATCTAGCCACAGCAAAATTAATTTAGAAACCTTTTCATTTAAAAGAGGGGTTTCAGGCGATCTCCTACAGTGAAGATCTGCCAAGTAAATGAATCAGGCTCCCCAGTTTTTTTTATTTTATTATTTCAGTTGCAGTTTTACTTAGTTCCTCAATAGCAATGTATGTGGGGGATGTTTTTTGCGTTTCCAACCCATCTGTGCTTATATCTTTTATGAAATAAATGGAGGAGCTGGAGTGTGCATGTGTGTACATGTGTGTGTGTAGAGTCGATTATCTAACCCCTAGTCTATTTCAAAACATCACAGTGCACTCAAGTCAATGATATTCTGTCAAAGGTGGAGAGGAAGCGTGCGTGCAGTGTGAGTGTGTGAATGTGATGCTGCCTGATTGCCTGAAATCCAACTAAGATTCAGTTTCAAAGGCCCAGGGGCAGCAGGGAAAGTATTTGTTTGTTTAATTATTTAGATATTTACTCAGCTTTACTGACAGTGTTTGCAGGGGAAAAAAAAATGAAGAAGGAATGTTGGGTTCTTGTTTGGAGGGGATCGTGTGTTGTATTAGCCTCAATTTGTTCTCCCATATAACAGCTGCTTTGTGCTGTTAAGTGATCGTTTGTTACTGACCGGCTCATTGAAAAAGGCCAGAGAGGTGCTGGTAGAATTAGATTTTACGAGTTTATTCATAAAAGGAGTTGCACAATAGGTGTGTCATTCCCCCTGTCTTCTTCCCTACGCTGATACAGGGACAAGACTTCTGGCAGCAGCTTATTAATTCAAAGAGAAATAGGTGAGGCACCAGCGGGCCCAGTCACTCTGCTCCACGCTACCAGGCAAAAGCTGTCTGACCGACTGCCGGGCGAGCAGCTTGGTTCTCCATCCCTGGCCCCTGCATTTGCTTTGAAGTGCTGTGTCCGGCCTCTTGCCGGCTCGGTTTGCATCCAAGGCCAGCTCCTCATCCTCCTTTCCCAAGCTTCCTGCTCTGGTTGCAGGTGCAATTGTGGGTGCATGGACCAAAGGCTTAGACTTCTCCCCAGGGTCAGGTCCCTTCCCCAGGCACGTATTCTAGGCTCGCTGCCCGTTTCCCACAATGTCCTTCTTAGCCTACCTGTACTCATGAGCCGTTTATTTTTCATAGCCAAACTCTGCCACTACAGACCTGTTTCCCTGGCTCTTGCCGTTGCTGCTCACACTCCTCTTGCCTCTGTTCAGCTCTGCACCGACGTTTTGCCCTTGTGCTGTTGCTGGCTGTCACCCCTGTAGAGACCACTTCACTGGTTCTTGTCGCGAGTCGGCACTCTGATTCTCTCAGACCACATTAACTATCTCTCCTCTCCTTTCTCAGCTCTTCCCTGAACAGCTTTTGGGAAAAGGGAGCCATACCGACCAAGTATTTTCAAAAAAACAAAGCAAAAAGACCTGCATCCACAAAGTGTATACACACAGATGCACAAACGTGTATTTCTGTCCGTAAACTGCAGAAAGAGCAGACAGAAAAGGTGTGGTTTTTTCTTTTGAGGTTCAAAGCTCAATGTCCTCTTTCAAAGATATTTTAAAAAATCAGTGCAGTAAGTCTACAATTTCACCAAGGTAATTGAACCTTTTTTTTTAACTTTGCTTGTTTCATTAAATCAGCAGCAGATTTCTCACACCTGAACAAAACCCCTGCATATATTTTCCTTCGAATTCTTAAAATTATGGTCTTATTCTTAACTATCCCTGGAGCCCCTTCTGGGACTACCATCCAGCTTCTTGTAAAAATATTCTTCCCTGCTGTTTTGAAACATAACTACCCCTCAGCACCAGTACCCTTCTCTAGCAGCCCCAAATTAAAGCAAGAAGGGAAAATAAGCCTTTGATGTAGTTCTGCATCAGAGTCGTCTTCATTCAGAGGTAGATAGAAAGGGATTAACACCCTATTTCTAGCCCAGCCCTCTTACTAACCATTTGTGTCCTGCGAGATCCTGGTCTTAGATCTTGCTCTTCCTCCGTTGGTTAAGTGTAAAGAGGAATTTATGATATCCAGCTTTGCAAAGAGCTTCGTGTGTATTTAAGGTACAAGTCGTGCTGTAGCGATGATGGTCTAAAGTTAAAAATGAGACAATGTTTGTAAGGAGAGGTAATATCTTTTATTAGTCTGACTGATATAGCCAGGAAAAAACCGACAGAATTCTTTGTGTGCTAGAAATCTTGTCTATTTTTCCCCAACTGTATCAGTGGGTCTAATAAAACATATTACCTCTCTCAGTAAGCCTTGTCTCATTTGAGGTGTAAAGCATGTAGGCTATTATTTAGGTCTGGTTTCCATCTGTGTTGAGGGATTAGACATTTCCTCATCTAGGTGGCCAGGGGAAGAGCAGCCTGGGTTGGTGTCCCGTTCTCTTACCTCCCGCGATCAGCAGCAGTGGCCATCTCACAGGCGTTAAGACGTGCAGAGAAACTCTGACAGCCCCTATTTTCTGATCCTGGAGATGTCCTTTCTTTTTTGCTGTTCTGCTCCCTTGTGAAGCACCACATGGCCTCTCCTCACCCCGGTGACTGTGATTGATTTATAAAATTGCTGCACGTATGTGTGTGCGCGTGTGTGTGTGGGCAACCACACAAACATCCCCAAGTTGCCGAGCAAGCTGATGAGCATTTTCTAATGTGTTTAGCAAGTAATAATGAAAACCACAGGCAAAAAGTACAGCGAGGAGAACAGGTAAAATATTTCAGCCATGGAAGACTTTAGAAGTAAGGGATTTTTCCCTCAGCTATAAATAAAATGCAGCCCCCTCCATGTCTCGGAGAAGCATTTTGGGGTTTTTTTTGTTTGATTTCATAAAGCATGGTTGAAAATACCAAGCAGCTGAAAAGAATCTAGAAGCAGGTAGCAGGTTTTCAGACGCGGCAAAATCCTACTCATATGTATAAGGCAGCGGTAGTCAGAGGACAGCTATTACTTATGCTTGGCTTTACTACCATATGTTTTGGGAAAGCATCGGATCATCTATTCAGATCAAGATAGTCAGCTATGCTAAAGGTTTAATCAAATATTAAACATGGTCAGTAAACTTAAACCAACAATGGACGTGCAGGAGTTCTTCTTCTTTCCAAGCAAGCACTCTAAGAGGAGAAAGTTTTCTCCCATCTCTCTCTGTTTGGGATTTTTTGTGGTTGGAGGGATCCTTTTTTCAGACAGGGACCCACACTGGTGCATGATGTCTAGCTAAATACATGTGCACGTCGGGGTTTGAATGTATGTGTCTTACCCTGTCAGGTAGAGACCGAGTTGTTTTTTTCTCTGCAAGTTCACTTCTTTCTCGCTCAGATAATTTCCCATACGCTTCTAATCGTTCACCCCATACGCTTTTCTGTGTCCATCTGTCCCTCTCCAAATATAATGCTTTCTTTCTCATCATGCATTCAACAGAGTTAGAAAGGTTTGTGCATGTAGATGTGTATGTGTTTGTATTTGCAAACCCGTGCAGGTAGATGCGCATATCTGGCTGCTTATTGATAAATAATACATGTACAAAGACACATCTGCCTCCTTCCTACGTATATTTGGGCTGTATTTACACCCTCCAGCCCTTATTTATTCTGATCGGGGCACTCAGAGGAAGAACATTTTGCAGGGAGTTATGGTTTACGATGTTACCTCTCCCTTCTATTATTCATTCTCTCTGATTTTTATCTAATCTCTCTTTGATTGTCCTGGTGCAGCTTAAGAGACAAAGTGAATTTTTATTACATCATCAATATAATCTCCAGCTAATCAGCATCTGTGTACATTACCATGCCCCCTTTGGCGTTTCATCTGTGTCCATAAATAATAAAAATAATAATCGGGGCTGGTTTTGTGTGCATGCGTGTGTTTGTGCGTGTGTGTGTTGATATCAGGCAGAGTCACAGCTGCACTTTTTCATTTCAGCCAGCTTGTTTGAGCAACGTTGGGCCCAGCTTTGTGCAGATTGTCTTGACTATTGCCCAGATTAATTTCCTGGTGCCTAATGCTTAAATCATGGAAACAATTAAAGCGGACGAATCCATACACATCTTCTCGCAGCGACAGAGCTTTGCCGTTAACTTGTACACACATTTCCATGGTGTTGCAGGCAACATGCCCAGTGCCAGTAGAGTGTGGAGCAGTTAACATGTCCCCCTATATGGGTGTTTAACCTCTAAATTTTTAGTGTGCACTTGCTACTCTTACTGGGGTAGGAGGATAGTACATTGCATGCCTTTGAACAGGAAGCTTGGAGACCAGATTTTTGGCTTTTGATTGCTGATATTTTTCCACACCTTGCTGCGTAGTGGATAGACTTCCACAAAGGTCTGCGAATTTTGCAGTGTTGAGCTCCTATACTTTTTTCTCCTCCCTTTCCAGCTCTGGAAGAACAATGACAATAATACTTCCCCACGAAGTAAGACCTGTGCCGTACTTGGAAATTCTCATCCTCTGTACATATGTCTTGTGCATTTTAAACAGAATCACTCTGCTTCCTGTTTGAAATGCTCTGATTTGGCAGAGCAAGGTGATAGCAGTGTCTCTCTGTTAAGCATGCAAACTTCAGATTGTCTTCCCGGTGGCTTAGGGTGATACTCACATCCGATACACAGACTGTAAGGCTTGTGTCCCATCCTAGAGTGCCAGGATCAGTCCTTTCTGAGTTGTCCAACACTGTGCCAGAGTTCAATCAGATATGACAAAGCCTTCAATAAAAAAGGCACGTAAACTCATGCATAAATTTTAGACCAATGTACTAAACAGCAGCAAACCCTTTGGGAAGGGGTCTGTATCTGTTCCAGATGAAATGTAGTTATGGTATAGAGCTGTCCAGCCAGCAAAGCGTGTGCTTAATTCATGTTGTGGAAAGCCTCCCAGAAAGCAATAGGTTCTTAAAGTTGAGCAGGTGCTTAAATGCTTTGCTGGATCTGTGGAAATCTGCAGTTCAGATTAAATAATTAAGCGTAGGGGTGTTACAGAAGCCAAGTGAAAAGCATAATTCTGTGACTCAGAAATAACACTCCTTCATAGCTGTGGCAGAACACTGAAATCATGGAAGAAACACCGTGTACCTTGAACACCTTGCAGCATGGATTGGGCTGAGAGTCTTCCTATATTTCAACATATCTCCTTCCTGGTCTTTTTTGTGGAAGGATTCTGATTATTTTTGGCCTGGGAATGGGATTTGCTCTGAGCAAAGAGAACCACAGAATATTTTCAGTTCTGATCTTCAGTTTTCTTTTTTTTACACAAAACCCTTTTCCCCAGCCCCTCCAGATCCGCTCCCTGTTTTGATAAACCATCTCGTTTATCAGATGGGAAAAGAGGAATGGGGAACAAGAATACTTTTCATTTCTCCTGTTTTGCATGACATAATCCCCCTCTCCACTTAACACCTCTGTAAATAGGAGCTTTGATCTGAAACTGGTCACAGTTTATCACACTCAGGACTAGATCAAATTGGGTCCTGATTCTCCATCAGCCACGTAATAAAGAGACCAGAGTTTTACACTTTACACAGATTAAGTTGACACTTTGTGTAACATCTCTTGCTTTTACTGGATCTGTTATTGTGTTGCATATTCATTTTGGTGGTTTATTTGTGTGTGTATTGCTAGGTCTCCCTTTATTGTTTCACTATTTATTTATGCCCTCTTGCCCCTGCTTACACACCTTCTTGCCGAGCTTGCCCAAACCCAGTAGCTAAATCCCCTGGGCAGGTATGAAATCAACATCATTCCCAGATAAAAATCTACCTTGAAGGATGAAGAGCATCCCCCGTTTGTAACCGGAAGGCATGAAAAAGAACACACCACTTATCTGAATTTGCTGTTCATCCAAGCACTGTTTATGGAGATTTACAGTACCTTGCCTGTGCAAAGAGCTCTATTGCATGGTGACTGCTGGAGGATTTTAGGTGGCGGTATTAGCTGCAGTATTAAAAATGCATCGGAAAGCACGGGGTGGGAGATTAGTTGGATAGAAAGACCCATGAATGAAGGGTTAATTACATTCAAAGAGGCCATCATATGGAGCAGGAGAGGCAATAGGTTTCTTTTCTTCAAAATTTACTAAATAGCTGGAAACATGGTTTAATGAATTTTAATGGGATCTTTCTGAATCCTATGCATATTGCATCTGCTGACTGTAGGAAGTCAAAGTATTGTTGAAAGGGAGGGTATTGCCCTACTTTAGGTTTCACAGTTCAGTATTTAAAAAAATATTCTGCAACAAGCACTTTATTCAATATATATTTTTCTCCTTATTTAATTCCCCCCCTTGCAAGCGGAAAAGACTTTCAGGATCTGTGAGCCCTCAATACCATAGATTATTCTGCTGTTATATAACATGTGCTTTACATTTATTGAGCCATCTTGCGCCGTCAAGATAAAGGAGGCCTTAGTATTTTTCCCTGCTTAGGAGCCATCTATGGAGCCGTGGTGATGAATTCTGCTCTCAGTCATACCCATGTAAATCTAGAGGCACTGAATCCTGTGAATTTCTTCCAGGATTCCTGCGATATAAATGAGATCGGGATTTGGCCCAATCTGGTGGGAGGAAGCAAAGAGACAAAGAGTCAGAGTTCTCTTTTTTCCCTTTACAATGTGAATGGGCTGGGACGGTATCGTACACCGCACAATTCATTTCCATGAGGGCTTCAGCAGGGGCAGTAGAAAAGCCAATCATCTGTTTGATTCCAGAGCAACACAAACAGGATATTTGCACTTTAGAGGGAGCAGGTTATTTAGCAGCACAACAGAAATCTTGACTGCAACATCTTCATCATGTTGATTTGCAGTGAGCCAGCATCGTCTTCTGCCTCAAAAATCAAAGGGAAACTGAGTCAGGGCATTTAGTGAGCTTGTCTCAGAGCAGCTGTATCTGGGTCCTGCCCGTAGTTTTACATCTACCCTCACTATGATGTTGAGGTTGTCCATTGCCTTGATAACTTGAATTTT
Source organism: Steatornis caripensis (assembly GCA_013398225.1). Taxonomy (NCBI): domain Eukaryota; kingdom Metazoa; phylum Chordata; class Aves; order Caprimulgiformes; family Steatornithidae; genus Steatornis; species Steatornis caripensis. The sequence goes on along the minus strand of VZSC01002406.1, from coordinate 289,470 downwards.
CTGTCACTCTTTCTCAAAAATGCCAGGCACCCTCTCAGACAGCTGATAGTGTAAGGCTGCCCTACTTTTGATTAACCTGGGGCCCAGTTCTCCTTCGGGCTGCAGAGAGAGTTGCTGAGACCATCTCAAAAGATGCTTTGAGTTTCCCTCAAAGCCAGTAGGAACTGGCAAGGCTTAACACTTTGCAGGGCTGTGTTTAGGTCTGTTTGTTGAAGGAGAAAAACTGCGCTGTTTTAACTGCAGCAGCATGATCAGGATGACAAAACTTCTCTGTTAGAGGCATTACAATACCTGTATAGAAATGGTTACACTGACATATAAATACACACACGCACACACAAATAGCAGAAGGAAAGTAAAAGCATTCTGGCATCAGGCATTTTTACACCAGTATGGTTGTGCCGACTCTCCAGGGTCTACTGGGATAATGTTTTCCATGACAAGGTGGTGTTATGGTGGCTCAGAACTGCAGAACCAGAGGGTATCCCAGCACAGGAGCCAGACCTTCCTAAGAGCAGAGACAACCTCAGATTTCGGTCTGGACTGAGACTTTCCAGACTCAGAACAGGAGGAGTACTTTGCATCTGGACTTTTGTAAAGAAGAAAGCCAGGTATTTAAATACACCTCTGCAGGACTCAAGGCTGCTCAAGTATGGACTCCCCAGTACAGACTTGTTGTTCCTTTCCCCCAGCCCCCACCCCGTCTTCCTGTCCCTCCCTCATGTGTTTTAGATCTTTCTCTCCTTACAAGCAGACAATGTGATGCCTGCTTGAATGGCACAGATAAGTTAGCCATGCAGCTCGGAGCACCAGCCCTAAACCACCTAGCCTCCCTTTGATCTGAAATAAAAACAAAAGATGTCGGCATCAAAAATATCCTTTGCCAGGTAACGGTTACTTTGCTCATGTTGCCTTAATTCAGCTGCAAGGAACTCTCATCCCTTTGTATCATGCCCAGATCTGCACTTGTCTTAATACTTTATCAATGTGCCAGCAGGCTGCTTCTATCGTGGATACACCTGTGCAAAGCTGTCAGCGTTTTTAAGTAAAGCGTTAAACAATACTTCAGGTGACAGCAAATTGTTATTTCCTTGCCACCCCTCCAATTCTTCCCTCTTCCCTTCCCTCACCAAGACCAGATGCTGAAGCCCTTATTTTTATGTCAGCTTCGTGCTCAAATTATACAACCCAAATGCCTCTTCCCTTCTTTCTTTTTTTTTTTTTTTCTTTTTGGGAGTCATTCTCTCACTAAGGGTTGGAGAAAGAGACGCACAGAGGAGCGCAGACGAAATGAACCTCGTGAGCAAGTGGCCTGTCTTGGTGGCTCATTCCCTCTCTGTTTCAGGTGAGCTGCTGGGGTTTGCCCAGAAAAGCCACCCATCTCTCCCGGGTCCTGCCAGGAGGAAAGTCTTTGATTCGCAGCCCTAGCTAGACTTTTAATGCATCATTACGGTGTTGTTGAGAGCTGGGAGTTAGGAGAGATGGCTTTTTTTTTTCCTAGCTCAGCTGTTGGTTTACTCCGTAGACGCTGAGCAAGTCATTTCTAGAGAAAAATTAAAACTGGCTGTCACTTTTTTTAGTGCCTGCTTGTTTTGTATGCTCGTTGTGTAGGTGCTGGGGGTGGGAGGGAGGGTGTCCTATGGCAATTGGCATTTCAAGTTGGACACTGTAAATTAGGGATTGATTTTAAAAACTGGGATATTTAACATGTTGGCATTGTGTTTCTGATTCTTGCTCTACAAAACTGTACAAATAATACTTCCCTGTGAAGAACTTCGAGATCTTCCACAAAGTTAACAGACTGACATTCACTTGAAATATTGGGGATCAGACCTTGTTGCACTTGCACGTACCGTGTTAATAAACATTTCCTAACAGGCAGAGCTTTGCCAGATTCTTGCTCAAGGGAATCCAGCCTGTTTTGGCGAATAATAATCAAGCCACCCCATTTTTTTTTCTCCTCTTTCCTCTTCTCCAGAGAGGGATAGTTACTGAGGCACCAATACCTGAGAACAAACTTTACTCCTCTCCTGTCTCCTTCAGCACTGACTCTCTCCTAATAAATCAGCTCGAATTTGATATAGGCAGGACCAAGGTCAGCCTAGCTTGACTCTCGCTGTCTTTTCAGCACACCAGATACAATGCTGCCACGTTGTGGCTCCTTCCTATCTGTTCTGCCGCACACACTCGCCCAGTGCTTGGATCTTGCGAGAGAGCATCCTGGCTTTCTCTTCAAGGAGGGTTCGTGGCACTCCAACTCGGACCCTGCACAGTTGGGGATGGCACCCAGCCCTACCTGCTTCCACAACGGGCAGAGACCAAAAGAGACCCCCTTGCCAGTGATCATAAATTACAAGCCCCTTGCACGCTCCCATAGCTTGTCTCACACGGCCGCTGGTGCTTCGTACAAAGACGTTCCGAGTTGGAAGGGAGAGTGTAGGAAAGCCAAACTTCATTTCTCAGATACACACCACCTGCTTTGCATTTTACCCCCCTCTCCAGATCCTTATAGATGAGACTGATCCTTTTGGTGCAAGGAAATATACTCATGGATCAGGCCGGTCTTTTGCTAAACATCTCTTCTCTTTATTGGCTGTCAAGTTCTTGATTCTCTTTTTTTTTTTTCCTCCCATTGCTTTTTTCTTTATTTCCTTTCCTCCTTTGGGGAAAAGAAAAAAACACACACACACAAAAACACAGCAGGGCAGGAAATTAAACCTTTCTACAAAGAGGCTTTGGTAAGATGCCGGCTTTTCACTCAATTATTTTACGCTGATTATTTTTTATAGGGGAAAAAGGAAGGAGTGAGAGCGAGGGATGAGACAGAGAGGGCAAATGAGAGGAGGAAAGAAAGTCCTTTAATTTATTTGGAGAGATCTGTCATGGGTTGTTGTTGTTTTTTCCCTACACACATGAGAAACCCAGAAGAGCTTTAAACCCATCAGCAACACTCACATGAATTAAACGCCAGGTGGAACTGCTCCCATTTTCCTGGATACGATAAGGATAATGGCCTCCTCCTGGCATGATTTTCCCCATTTCATCCTGATTAGGCAAGTGTTGGGTATACTGCAACACTACTAGACATTCCGAGGCTCCTTTTAATTCAGGAAATGAATTAATTGCTTTATACTGAAAGATTGTTTCAAAGTAAGGCCACAGCATCCCCCTCAAATCCCTCTTGCTCTTTTAGGATTATATGAACCATTACAGCCAGGAAGCACTGGATGTCTCTGGTTCCTTGTTCATCGTCGGTGCTCCCCAGATGGCACGGTTTGCCTCCGTGCAGTGAATCCTCAGAGAGGATCTGGCCCTTGGGGATATTGAAATCCAAAGAGCAGGAGGGCAGCATCAGAAGTTCAGGAACTTGCACTTTAAAGAAATGCAGGAGTATCAAGGATAATCACTATTTCTGGGGAAAATGTGCCCCAGATGGGAAGAATCCAGTGCTCGCCCATGGAAGGGTCTCACCCTTCCTGTAAGAAGGCTTAGATTTTGAGGTTGGCTTTTCATGTTCAAGTGTGATAACACCCAGCTATGCCTGGGTCCCTGCAAACCGCAGACACCCACTGCAGGCAGGGAATTTCCCCACATCTTGTGTGCAGAGTAGGTTAGCCTCGGGGAATGAGAATGGAGAAAACTCTCCGTCATTTCTCCATCTCTCCCTGGTGGCTCTTAGCAAAGGATACACCTGCAGTCCTCATGCTGTGCAAACACCGATGGTGTATCTGGTACAAGGTTTAAAGAGTTTCTTACTCAGAAAGGATCTACAACCCTCAAAACAGTTTGTTTTCTGTGGATGCTTGGGTTTATGTTCCTTATGGCACAAAACCTCATGAAGGACTACACACTGCCTGCCCTTACTGAGGGAGAGGGACAACCTTAGAGTGAATAATGCTGTTATTAGAAGGACAAATCCAGTGAGGAGGATGAGGAGGCAGCAGAAAACAGCGGTTTAGTAACCAGAGAAGTGGAACTGGGACTCCCACCCCCAGAGACCTGGTTAAAGTGGGGGTGCTTGTAACTCTGATTAAAACCAGGGGACTCAGGGTTTGTTCCAGGGCAGCATGTACTGGGATGTTTTGCTTTATCAAGACCTATCTACGTTTTGTTTTGGGCAAAGTGATGTGACTCAGTTTTCTGAACTGCAAAGTAACCAAAGTAATAACACCTAAGTCTGGAAGAGTAGGATGCAAAGCCTACTTCACACTTGTAAAATACCTGAGATGTTTTGAGGAAGGCTCTGTAGAAGGGCTGAAACATTTAAAAGGCCACAGAAGATCAATGTGTAGCAAAAGACATGGGGCTTGCTAATAATTTTTAAAGTAAAAGAACACATTCAAAAATAGACTGTAATATTAAGTCCTTAGATTATTTTCTTGCAATTAGTTCTTGATGCATTTTACTTTTTGTAATTCTATTATATCTTTCCAGCAACAGCTGAGAACAGGACCCTACTGTGCTAGATGCTGTACAGGCACACACCTACCGTATTCCAAATGGACACAAGCACATATCCAGTAAGAGAAAAGAAGCACCAGATCGTGATCTAATAGGTTTGGTTCCTAACTTTGAGTTGCACCGAGATTAAGACCCAGATCCTTAAAGGCACTTAGAGCCCAACTCTCATTGAAATCAATGGGTGTTAGATGCCTAAATAGCTTTATGGATCTGAGCATAAGTGACTTATCCAAGGGCAGAGCGACAATCTACAGCTGGGTTGGGAATTAAACACAGATTATACAAATCTCAGTCTGATTTCTTAATCACAAAATAATCTTTCCTCTCCATATTTTGTGCTATAAATCCCTGGCATTCACATCACAACATGGATACATAATGACCATTTTATAAAATCATTGGAAACCTGCCGTGACAAAAATGGCTTTCCTCAAGCCAAGCCCAGCTACAGACACACCAGCACACTTTGTCTGTGCTTGGGGTTGGCTTCTGCTCTCCCTTACACCATGGAAACTGCTGTGGCCTTCAGAGTTGCCTCCCTAGGTTTACACCCAGGTGACAAAGAGAAGAATCTGACCCCAAGGCTGCAAGTTCAAGCATTTTTCACCCAGCTCTAGGGAGGGGATGGATTAGACAAACTGAACTTTCTGAAAAGATCAATATGGAACATCTCTTTCAATTACTCTCCAAGGTACTAAGCCTGTGAAGTTGGTTATGGTGCATTTATAAATCTTTCCAGAAGGGGCTGTCTGACATCCTCCTCTTCCACCTTTACTCCTCGCAAGGAATCCCTTACTGCCTGGGACTGGCTGGCAGGGCAGCATTACTCACAGTAAATGGCAGGGAAGGATCAGGTCCGAGTCTCTCAGAATCAGGACAGACAGGGACCTTTTTGACCTCCCTTCCCCAGACACTAATGTTCACATAATCAGAGACACAGCTACAGAACAACAGGAGGTGCCAGATTCAAACCTTGTGAAAGCCACTGCAAAGTCGCCAGGGCCAGAAGACATTTCAGGAGCTGAACATGTATGTTATACACCCCAAAGTGATTATGGTCCTGAGGGATAACTAGTTTAGATGCAGTTATATAGGGAGAAGAGGTGGGGGAGCCCTTATACCAAAACAGCTCCTTTGATTCATGGAACAGGTTTAAAGCCTACCCACAAAATTATGCTGAAGATGTTGGTTTAAGTTCAGTCATCTCCTACAAGTCTCCTGGCTTCTCTCTGATACTGTGGGGTTGAAGTGAGGATTTGGAGCATGCAGGGAGAGTTTTCTAGAGAAGCATGAGTCACTATAAGGTAGCTGTGGTTTTCTGTGCATTTACCTACCAGGACGATAGGAAACTTGCCAGTTAAATGAGTATCAGGGTCACTTGAGGTGTAATCTGTGCCCCTAACTCTCCCTCTCCAAACACCCCCGCTTAAGATGAGACTGTCTAAAGTTTTATTTAGTTTTTTTTGTCTTGGTGTCTGGTTAGGACCTTCTCTAGAGGCATAGCTGAAAGGCAGCAACAGGCTCGGGCAGCAAAGACTGTGAGTGTTTAATACACATAAGCTATTTAGACGTTGCTTCAACAAGGCTGCAGGATTAATGCATGTTAATTCCCATCTTCCCAATCCTACTGCAGACCAGGCCTAAAGACACCACTGCCGGGAGAACTGGCTCTGTTTCTGTGAGACTGTTTCTTTCTCATAGGGTGCGGTCAGCCAGCTTTTGGGGGTGTACCTCAATACCCAGGATGAGCCCGTGGGTCCTCTTCAGGTGAAAGAAAATATGCATGATGGTGGAAAGACAGCATATAGAGGCAGGGCAGTTCAGCCTCTTGTTTGCATTAAATGCACCCTCCTAGTTCCTGCAAACTGGTCTCATCCTGTGGTTGCTTCAGCTCTGGGCTAGAGTTGTCTCCTGTGTCACCTCCATTTGGCCCGAGAGCTCCCCTGTGCTGGGTGCTCCACAGATAGGGACAAATAGATGCCTCCTGCCTCAAGGTGTTGGGACGCTGAGCAGGGGACGAGACACAGCAGATGGGTACTGGCAGATGGGGGAATTGTGAGGAGATGCTGAGACTTTATTCTGCAATGTGGCTGGCAGCCGTGTCAGCGGCCCAACCACTCCAGGTGCTCAGGCAAGAGCCAGGGGTGAGGAGGAGCTCGGCAGCAGCCGATGGGGACGGCTTTCGGTCTTGGCTAATTAACTCGGCAAACATGACAGCCACCCTGGGATGTCTCTCAGCAGGTGCCTTCTTGCCCTTCCAGTTCTTCTTTACCCCAGGATGAGAAAGGGCAGGAGGGAAGGATGTCATTGGGTCTTGGCCACTCTGACAGGAGCCTTGGGGAGATACATGTTCTGGGAGGGTCTGCTTTACCCACGTATCTTCACATGGCAGACACCTCTGCAGCTCTTCACTCCTGCTTTTAAGGAATCAGCAGTTGCAGATGTGCACTAACAGGATGGGGTAGGGAAGAAGGGGGAGCTGGCAGCATGTGAGAAAGTCTGCAAATACAGCTGGGGAAAGCATTTTCCTCCATTTCTTTGCTTCAAGACAACCAAACCCTCAGCAGGTAGAAGGATGAAGCTGTCAGTTTTTCACCCACTCATGATTTGGCCACTCAAGGATGGCCAGATGGGACATTTAGGCATCAATGTGATGTTCTTTCCCCATCAAACCTGAAAGCCGTGGCAGCCCAGAAGACCTTCTCAGTGCCACTGGATGGTAATAACGATGTGGGGAGGCAGCAGGGAAGGCACTCAGCAGCAGCTGCTGATTTCGGCAACTAAACCTGGCCATAATCTGATCCTAACTGCAGGATCAGGCTGTAGAGAGGTTGAAAAAGATCTGGCATCCCAGATGACAGCATTCTTGTCATTTAAGTGCCAGCCTTATTTTAACCCGATTGGTGCTGTTAATGAGGGGACATATAGGCACCGAGGAATATTTGCATGTAGTGACTGTATAAGGATTGAATCTTTCAGAGTGAAATTCCTAGTGTGAGACAGCCTTGGTGTATGTTATGACGAATTAATATTTATAGACAGTCTTAGCTGGGAATTTCTATATGGAGGTACATTTGCATTTTTGGAAAAGAACTTTCTAAGAACTTTTTTTTTCTTTCTCACTAAATAGAAATAACTTGTTGATATACAGCATATAATATGAAAGGTAATTACTGTCACATTTACAGATATTTAAGCAAAGTGCACATAATAGATGTATTTTTACATTGTAGTGGTTACATTATCTAGAAGAAAAAGACACGCACATGACTACATTAAAGATTTAGGGCTCTATCCTTCACCATTTAAGTCAATGGGAGTTTGCCACTGATTTTAATGAAAGCTAGATAGAGGCTTATATGCCAATGTAATGCAGCTGCTAAGGAACAAATATTGACCGAAATGGGTCAATATATTTGTATCTTTTAATGCTAAAACTCTACTTTGTGATACGTATTGCAATTTTTTGCATGTTCATTGTAACTGCAGTGCAGCCACATATGATGTGGATATGAATATGATGTGGAGGGTACCAGTATTCGTTGTGTAGTAGTGACATCTTCAGGTCGCTACCAAAACCAGCCCCCTTTGTGCAAGGTGCTGCACATGTATGAGTGGAGAGCAAAATCTTCAGTGAGAGATTTGATGACTTGACCAAGGACACAGGGCACATCAGTGACAGAGGCGACAGTGCAAGCCAGGGACTGCAGCTCCAGGGAGAAATCAGAAATACAGATCTGCAAACAGTTAATGAAGTCTGGCTTGGGAGGTTTGGGATATCTTTTACCAGTGGGGAAGGGAAAAATAAAAAAGAAGAAGAAGAAAATAGATGTTTGGGTTGAGCTCAGAAGTTTATTTAGTTTATTTTCTAACTGAAAAAAAAAATCTCAAGGTATTTTGCTTTTGAGCACTTTCATGTTGGAGCACCTTGCATCTATAATTTTCTTAAAAAATAATAACAAAAGCAAGTCCTGATTATTTAAGAAAATAAATTATTCCCAGAGATATTTTTTTTTAAATAATCAAATAAAATGTTTTGACTTTATCCTTTTTGTGTCCTGCTTGAAACAACTTGCCAAATTTCCTCCAAATCTGTGAACAGCTTTCCTTCCTGCTAAGCTATTTTTCCTCTACAAATATCATCTGACAAAAAGATCATACAAGTCTAGTCATCAAGCTAACGGTCTGCTCTCAGTCTCTCCAAACTAAGCAAAAAGTAGACAAAATAGAAAAGAAATTAGGAAAGAGCCAAAAAGGCCAGAACAAAAGAAAAAAAAAGATTTCTTCTTCTCTTAAAGCGGCAGCCTGGAGTACAGCGATATTACTCCAAGATGCACAAGAACCACTAGAAACAGCCAGCTCCATATGAACAGAGAGAGTGCTGTACTCTGCCTCCATCTAATACGTGAGATTTATAAGTGCTTCAGCTCCCCAGAGGCACTCAGGCATATTGCTATATATAGGACTATTCCCAGATTACAGAATGCCTTCCCTTGACTGTAGAGTTATCAGACCACAGGGATTTTTTTCCTTTTTTTTTTTTTTGTTTCTAAACCAGCTCACTCCAAGCTATTTCCCTTTGTTTGCTCTACCACCAGTGTTAATCGTTGCATGGAAATGGGTTCAACGTCCAGTTCAAAAGCAATCTTAAGCAAATATAGATAAACAGGTCCTCCCGGGAAGTGACAACATTTGTGCAACACATAATGTGGACATTAGGTTTGTTTTCTGAATGAGTTAGCTTGAAAATCTATGAAAATTCTATGAAAATCAGTTAGGGCCCTGCCGCACGTTGAGCTGTGCCTCCCGTGGAGCCAGGGCTAGGCAGCAGCGAGAGCTGTGGATGCCAGAGTTTGGAGCTCGTGGAGATCCCTGAGGGTGGCTTACCATGCTACAGTGGCTTACGGTATGCAGCATGCATTCCATCCACACCAGATCCATGGAGGACTCTGTCACAGTTCCCAGCTCCCCCTGAGGCTGTTTAGCTGGGGAAATCACTGTTTTAATCTGAACCATTCACAGGGACAGCAACCATCACCCCTGCAGGAACTGCAGAGAGGAATTGGGCATGGCCTGTTACCACTCCCATATAGGATGTGGGTTTATACCTTTTGGGGAAGGCAGGAATGGATCCTGCAAGAGTGCTGAGTCCTCTCTGTGCAGAGCTCCTTTCCCATTCCCTTAGACCTATAGGGAAATTCATCTCTGCCCTCCATCACACTTAAACTGGTGAGAGATTTCGTATGTCTCTGCTTCTACCATCACTGGCCCCTCCTCCATTTCTTACATTTTTTTCGTGCTTTCCTTCCCTGTCATTGCTTTTTTCCAACAGCTATTTGTTCAGTAATCTCCCCCAAGAGATTAGCACACTAATAGGCAGTCAACAAAACAAGAAAGAAAGAAAGACACAGTACTTAAAGGATGAATACTTGGGAGAGAGCATCAGTCTTTTGATGTCCTGATTCCAGTCGGGTTTATTTGCTATATATATGTCTATAATAACTATACATCTTTGTACAGCTGTCGTACCACTCAAACACAGATTTCCAACTGCCTCGCAAACCTTATACCTCTCCTCTGCTTGTGGGGAGGAGGAAAGAGGCAGCATTAGGATACCCGAAGTACCTTGGAGTACAGAGCAGCCCCACCCTGAAAACATCTCCACAGCTTCCACTTTAACCCTGTGGGCACTTCCGTTCAAGGCAACAGGAATCCACGTCTCCTCATGGCTGGATAAGTAACATGGTACAAAACTGGGGCCCTGTCTCCAAACACAGATGTTGTATTTCACTCAGTCATGGCTGGCTAAAAGAATATCATCTGATCTTTAGTGACCCTACTGCGCTGAGTGGATAACAGCCAGGCATTTAATACACACGCAGAAAAAGGCAGGGGAATTCAAAGGGGAAAAGATGGCTGTAACTACGTTGCATTTTGCAGTGTGGCCTGGCAATGGCCCCACGTACGCTTTTTAAAGAAAGTTTCGTTTTGCAGGCATGCTCCTTCTTTGGCATCTGCTTTAGCTTTCTTTTTCCTTGGGCAAATTCTTCCTTTAAACTGGCAGCAAAGATTTACTTAGGACTGCATTAGGGGCTCTTGGACTCACCGTTGTCTTCTTCCCTGGAAATTGATACCACACACTTGGGTGATTTTATTTTTTTTAACAGATTGGTAGGCATTCTTTTCATTTCCCCGTTGTGATTTTACACAGAATACTTTTTCAGGCAGGTCTTTTTGCACCCCTCCAAAGCAGTCAATGAAACGATTCGCGTGCATACTATTAAGTACAAAGCGGAAAAAAGAAAAAAAAAGCTAAAACAAACAGCCTAATAATTTCATCTGAAAAGTCCTCCAGTAACAAATCCTTTTGAGCAGAATTTCAAAAAGTTGTGCATGCTTCTAACAGTCATTTTACATACCCACTAATCTGGGAACATACGGAAGCTAATAATTTTGAAGTGATAATAACATCATACATTCTGCCCCCAGTTCGGCCATGATTCCTCACAGTTGAAGCTGGTAGGAGTTTTATTATTGACTTTGTTGAGCATATGATGAAGTACTTAATGGGGTGCAGCCTCACTCAACTCAAATGGATTGCATGGGCGTAGCAGAATTTGCCCCCACATTTCTGATAATTTGTAGAACAAAAAATACTTAGCAGACTCCAATATCCAGACTCCATAGAGAGACAATAGAATCATAGAATCATAGAATCATAGAATGGTAGGGGTTGGAAGGGACCTCTAGAGATCATCTAGTCCAACCCCCCTGCTAAAGCAGGTTAGCCTAGAGCAGGTTGCACAGGAATGCATCCTAATAGAGGGGACTGTATAATAGGGGGAACTGTACTCGGGGAATGAAAATGCAGGAGGATAGATCAGCAGGAGTAAACCTCAATCTTCACACTAATATAGGTATCTATCTCAGGTATCCAATATCCAAGGACTCCTCCGAAAATATCAGAGTAGCATAGTTATGCCCTGTGATTCCGAGTGTACACAGAAGAGGGAGTTGCTATTAGAGCTTTGAAGGCCATGAAGTTGCTACTTTTGATTTCAAGCAAAACAAGAAATAGTCATTTAAAGGTTAATAGAGCTTTAATCCCAGCTCTGATGCATTCATAAGAATGGAAGAGACCTTCCAAATTATAATGTTGGATTAAAAATCTTGAGACAAAAGACATTCAATCATTTCATTCCAAAACATTACATTTTGAGATTTCTAATTGTTGTTTTGCAATATATCAATCTTTAAGATTCAGATTTTCTCAGTTAACACACAGGCTGGAAAATGTACCTAAAAAAAAAAAAAGTTGAGATTCTTATATATTCTCACACATTCTGGATCTGGTTGTGAGGAAGCACAGCAAAGCACACCAGGCTTGTAGAAACTGGAAGAGATAGCAATACCAAAAAAAGAATGGCAAATTGGTTCTTTGAGTATGCACATGGTGCATTTAGTTATTTTGACGTTCAGGTCTCAAAACTATCCACTACATTTTGCTTTACTTGCTATTCATTCCCACTCACCTTCTCCTAGAGTCCAGTGAACACAGGTACCAGCTTTATAAACAAAGCTTACATCTTTGAGAGTTGCTTAGAAAAGTTTTTAAAGCTTTAAAAAGTAAAAGGAAAAAAAAAGAAAGAAAAAGGAAAGAAAAATGTTGTTTTCTTGAGCATATAAATACAGTCATACTGATTCAGAGGTATGAAGTACACAAGGCCACTCTGCACCCAGCAGTGGCCATAAGCAGATGCCCAGAGAACAGCAAGAACAAGGCAAGTATATACAACACCTCCCTCAAACATACTCCCAGCCTTCCATCATTTTCAGCCCAAGGGATTTCCAAAGCCTGATGGGGTTCATTTCTTCATGTAATAAAATATAATGAGCAATTTCATCATTGTGGGGATCTGATCCACAATTCTTGAAAACTTAGTACCGCGTGCACACTGCATCTTCCACCTAAGTCCGTGCATCTGGTCAATAGAGAGGAGAAAATTAATTCAGAGGACACCATAAAGCCTCGAGCAGAGTCCTTTGGAAACACCCAAAAGGAAATAGCAGTCCAGAGACCTAGTTGGAGCATACAAAGTTCAAATACGTCTTTTAGGACTGGCCGTAAGGATATACACCCCTAGTATAAGAAAAAGAAATAACACATAATTCTTTGGAGAAAAGGTATATCTGGAACCAGATCAAATGCCTGCAATAAGAGCTGAATCCCTGTAAAATTCACCCCCGTTTAACATTTCACTTTAAGCTTCAGGCTCAGCTAGATTAGATTTAAAGTCCATCCAACCTTTCAGATGAGTCTGGAGTTTGAGAGAAACAGGGAGGACTTTTGCTTTTGCAACATTATCCCATGGATGAAACACTGGTGAGTCTTTCACATGGAAACAGCTATCAGTGCTCAAAACAAAACTTCAGTAAGTGTGACTGGAGAGGAAGGCAGAAGGTTTTGTTTGTTCATATTTTTATCATGCCTGTACAACATTTCCCAAACAAAAGTTTGGAGTATTAAAAGTAGTGACCAAATTTACCAGCACTTCTGTAACAAGATCTTTACACTATCCAGCATCCTACAAGGAAAGATTCATTTCTATCATTACCTTCCACAAACTGCTTGTTTAAAAGTTTAATTCCCACTTTGTGCCTGTGAACGACTCAATAACGTCCTCTTGCTATTTGTGTTTTCTGGCCCAGACCAACATCAAAGGCAGCAGCACGAAATTAAGGAGTGCTTTGGATTTCTATTCAAACCACTCTGTATTCCAAACCTGAGCCCCTGCCTCCTCTCGTCCCAGGTAGATGTTTGCATCCTTTAAATGATCTTGTTCATTCTATGTGTCGGAATATAGTTGTCTGAATATTAATTATGGTTTTAGTGAAGTTCATCGGTTGAGTGCAGGAATTGAGAATTCTTCCTTCAGTCTCAGCCACCTGCTTAGATTTCTGTGTTTATCTGCTTCACTGAGTTTAAATCAGTTTCTGTAAGTGAAAGTCTGTTGCTTTGAGCAGATGTTAATGCTCAGAAATAGTGTACAGTCTGCCATTAGCATATGTAGCATAATGCTAATAAATAGACGCATGTACCACCCTTGAAGGTGATTCTGATTTCAATGGAAAATCTCCCCCCAATCCTGCCAGCCCCTTTCCTTAGGGAATCCTCTGGCATATACAGCTGTTATAAGTGAGGGACCTTCCTCTCACCCCCAGCAAGACCTTAGCAAATGGTCCATTCTGTTTATGCTACATTTGGATGATTAATGGTATTGTATATTGTAACTAAATTGTACTGCTATTATCATCAGGTCACTGCTGACAACTAGATATATCATCTCTGGGGTTCATATACAGATAACAATTTTAACTATTTGGATAAGTAAAGGCTTGATGGTGTGCTAATGCTAATGTAAATATTACCGCATATTGGAAGTCGCTAATGCACCGTATATGAGGATTGCATTACACAACACCAGCCATCAGGTAGCCGAAGCTGGTGTGATTGTTGCGACAGTGGTTTTCTACTTTATCCTCCTCGTTAATTTTTTTTCCCTCCCTAAGGGTTTGGAATAATCCGTCTGTAAAACATGACAACCACAGGCTCAAAGAGACCCAGCAGCTTTCAAGTAAAAATGAAATCAAACTGATTTGGGATGTCTTGGATGTCTGGAGCGGGGAGTTCAGTTGCCTCTGTGCTCTCCAGGCTCCCTGCTCAATGCGGTGCTCTGAGCTCCAGCACTAAAGCAGAGCCACTGGAAGAAGAATTGTTGTTAGAGTATTGCCAGCTTAGCCAAAAGCAGGAGAGCTAGAAATCTGAGAAAGTCAGGTCGTGAAAGTGTCTTCATGTTTTGTCTAGAGAGCAGATCAATGCTCCTAATCCTGACAGCTGCAGGTAACCATTTGAGAGTGAGATCACATGGAGTCAAGATGAAAAATTTGAGAGAGGACTTATTGCAGAAATGCAACATTACAGCTCCAGGCTAAAGTTGAGAGTATATTGAAAAGGTTTGGAGAAGCAAGGATTCAAATTGAGCGAAGGCTCTGCCCCTTTTACTATTCATCCATCAATAACTGGCACATGTCATGTTCGGGCTCAGACTAGAAATTCATTATTCTCACTAATATTGAGGAATCTTATTGCACCAACCCTTATCTTCATAAATCCTGATATATACCATGAACAAAGAATGCGGAAGTCATTGCAACAATACCAGCAGAAAACTGAAGCGTGATAAGAATCATCTTTAGAGGCCTTGCATTTCCATGAGCCTAATTCCCATTTCATAGGAAGGAAAACATAGCAATCTGCACTCAAAAAGAGAAGAGAATAGCTGGATCAGAGCCTCCAACTGATTTATACTCACAATTTCCTTCTGAGATAGCAGCAGAGGATGTGAAAAGCAAAGTCTACCAATAATTCTGTTCTCCCACCAGCACGCGAAGGGGAAGATTTTCACAAAACCAAGAAATTACTACAGTCAGATTTCATTGGACAGGAGTTATTTTTAAGTGGTTTGAGCTCCCCACTTCCATCATTTCAGGTGGGTGATGTTTTCCATTTTCCACAGAGGAAGGCATTAAAAAGAAATAAAGGTACAAGCCTGAGTTCCCAGCTCAGTAATTATAGCACACCTTGTCTGCTAATTAAATTACATTAAAAAATAAAAATAAAACCCAACAAAACAAGAAACAATAACAAATGCAAGGCAATAACAGTTCACTTTGTTAGAGACCTGAGCTCATGCTGCAGGAGCAGATCTCTTGTTGGTAGATTTTTAGATACCCGGAACATGAAAAAAACCCCAAAGCTAATCCCAAAGTACTCAGGACTGTGCTATATGAACAGAGACGTGGCAGCAAAGGAAGCCTTGTGATATTAGCTCCCTACTAATCATCACAGACCAGGGCATCATTTCACTCAACAGTCTGCACCTCCTGCACGAGAGATTCGTCTTCAAGACAGTGTTTTGGGTCTCCGAGCAGAAGCACTCCCCAAAAAAAGCAAAATTCCTCCCTCCACTCCAAGCATACCTCTGCTGTAAAATCAGCCCGTCCAACAATTTGAGATACATAAAACAGGGACTGAGCTCTATCAATTCATTTTTATTCCACTGATGTTCCCTTGCCCACTGTTTGCACTTATTGATCCGCAGCTAAGGGAGAAGGCCAGAAACAGGAAAGAATAAAAGTAAGCCTGAAAAGTGCTGCTGTTCTAGGACAACATAAAACACAACTTGAAGCTGGAGGGCAGAGAAGGGACAAGGAAGAAGAGTAGCAAGAGAAAAGGAGAATAGAGAAAGGAAGAGAGAATTAGAGACAGAGCAAACAAGATTAAGTTTCATCTGACTTATTGGATGTACACTAGGAAAGCAAAAGGCAGGGAGAGGAAGGGCAGAGGGAGAGAACATGAACTGCAGCAAGTTCTGTCCTGAGGCTCCATGCAATGGTTTTGTCAGAGACTCTCTGAGGCTGGTGCCACTTCATATGATGTGCAGCTTTAATGAAAGAAGGAGGGGGGCAGGAGCAAAAGCAAAAAGAAAAAGTGACTGAGACTCTCTGTCTCTTCCTCGGTCTGCGTTTGCAGAGACCTATTGGCCATAACTCTTGCAGGGCAAATAACAAGCGTTCCCCATCCAAATGTAAGCACATTGGCACTTAATCCTATTTTATAAAGGTTATAGTTTTACATAAATCACTTGCTCTAAATGCACTTTAGTCATCCTCCTCGTGTTAAGTTTCCCTTTAAGCCTAACTAGGCAAGGAGGATTTCTCCCACTGGCCCTCTGGACATGACGCCACCAAGATTGAACTATGCTCTCCGTCTTTAATATCCCTGGAGGGATTCGTCTATAATGATGTCAGGGGCTAAGCATATTCCCTTGCCAGGGCGGGGGAATTAAATTCATCCTTCCCCTGTCTCACTCAGGTCCACTAGAGATAAAAACAAGTTGTTCGGAGAGCAGAGAAAACTGGTGATGCTTCACTTTTGATGTCTCGCTCTCTATGTGGATTCCCTAATGTCTACTAAAGGGTGAGCTTAGTAGCCTTTTCTTCAGTGATTTCGCTATCAGTCATCCCGTTAATGAAGTTTATAATAGTCTCCCAGACCTCTCCTCTCTATCATGTTGTGCTGAACTTGCCGAGTGAGTTTCAGAGTCACACAGGAAAGACAGACTGACAGGCAGAGCCACCGCTAGGTAGGCAGACAGCATAGGTACTTGAAAAAACACATTTCCTTAAGAAATCAGCTTAAAAGGTACCCACCGGCATAATTGCTGCAAGGCATCCTTTACCCTTTTTCATGCAAATGCATCCCTGATGAGGAAGGCACATTCCAGCTCCTGTATGTTTTCTTAATGAGTTCAGTGCTTCTTTCCTAGCAGGGTATGGGAGCCATTGAATCATCAAGCACCCAAGGAACTTCATGAGATTAGACCAAGTTAGACACATGATTTCAGGAGCCTCAGCACAAAGGTACACTGCTCTGGCTGCTGCCTTTGCTTTGTTAGAGCCTATCAGCATGAACTGCCCTGCCACAGACACTGGAACTTCATGTGGTATTTTGGAGTCAGAGGAAGAATTTAAAACAATAGTCATAAGACAGTGAAGGAAAAAAAGCAGGGCTTGTGCTAGGCAGGGAGTAATAGTGAAATATTCATATATGGACCCCTATATATTCATATAGGGTGTTTTTTTGTTTCTGTAGATGAAATCCATGCTGGTGTCTCCAAGCTTACATACAACTTCATCTGGTCACCAGCCCAGCCATTCCCAGAAATGCCTAAGTTAAGAGTTAGACCATAACTTGCTGTGTTAGGAGGTACTTGAAACAGAATGAGTTGAAGCCCTGTAACAGCACATAGCAGACCATACTGTAAACAACACCTACCCATGTCTGGCTGACCTACAAAGCGGATTAAGTTGACCCTTAAGTATGCAGTATGGACAAATAGGGGCCTGGTAGAAAGCAGGGCTGGCTGCACTGACTTGTTACTGGGTTCATCCAAGAGCACCAAACTGTCTCCTTGCAAGAGAGGGGCCAGTTTGGTGCTCTTGGTATGAAATACCTCACTAAAAGCATTCCTTCAACAGGTGCCATCTATGACAGCTGGGAAACACAGAAAACCTGAAAAGTTTTTTGGCCAATGGAACTTGAATTCTTTCAGCTAATATGGTTGAGCTGTCCCTGTGCTTTCTCTCTAGGGTATCTTTAATTTAAATGTTTCTTCTCTATCCAGACACACATTTTCATAAAATTTCTTCCAGTTAAGTCACTCAGAATTTTGACCTAGTCAAGTTACCTGAGGTTGGATAATAGGTTCCGAAATCATTGGAATGGAGGAGTGGGGAGTCAGAGGCAGTGACACCACCATCACATAGGCCTTGGCTTCTGAAAATGAAGCTAAAAATACAGTCTCTTTCCATGGAGAGAAGGTAGGCGAGTAACATCAGCTGGCAGGCAGGTTGCCCCACTCAAGCTGTCTTGATCCTTCTCCACAGAACAGTTTCTGGTAGTCTGTAAGGATACACAGTACCCTGAATTTCTTGTGAGTAATCCAGAAATCTTTTTTAGTTTTGCACTAGTACAAATTTAATAATCTAGTCTTTGGGTTTAAGATATGTTTAGTGAGGTCTGGGTCTAAATGAGTGCCTGTGTCTAGCATTAGAAGAGAAGCTGGCATGCAAAGGGAATCAGGTCTTCTGGTCTTCCTGGCTTTACAGCAGGCAGGAAACAGTACATGATTTCCAGGCAACAGATGCAAAACCAGGAATCATTGAACTAAATTCCAAGTGTCTGATTCAGGACACTACCGTAAATAGATGATGCTCCATTGAAATCAGTGTTCTTTAATTCCTCACACAAACTCTAATTCTAGCTCCAAACTCCAGATGATTTGAAGAGATTTGGAACATCACGAACACATACCCCATCTTGAAGGAAAGCTAAGAGCAGATAGATGAAAAGCTTCAATTCCTCTGTAGAGAGCAATTGCACACCTATGCAATCCTTAAGCCCTCTACGTCAGCCTCACCTTAAATAACTATATAAGCCTAAACAGAGAGGAATGTATTTCACCCACAAACACGCATGAAGGAAAATTCTACTTGCCAGTCAACAACAATTCATGCGTTAGCAAATTCACGGGAAGTTCAAAGCTCCCTAATTCTGTCATCAGCTTTGCACAGCTGGGAGGGAAAAACTCCATTTCCTTGCAATAGTAATGACATTCTACTACAAGAGTAAGAATATTCTTTTTTCTATCAGACAACTAATAGAAATAATTCATAAGTTTGCCTTGTTTGATACGGTTGTGTTTGGAAAGCTCAGTTGCAATCAGAGCCCCACAGTGCAAGGTGCTGTTCATGCTTTAACAAAAATGCAAGCCAAAAGAAACAGAAGAGAAGTCACATACTCAAGGCCATGCAGCAACTCAGCAGCCAAGAGAAAAAATGAACAAGTTTTTTGACCACCAGCCCAGTGCTCCTTATGCTGCTCCCTACACTGTGCCATCAGTGAGGTCAGCAAGAGTTTTATAGGCTTACACACTTTCCATCACCATCATGCAAGAGCAACTCACAACATATATTCTTATCTTGCCCCTAGAAAGTAAAAACTGCTTCTGTTCCCAGTTGCATAAGAGGACTTGAGATACAGGGAAAAGCTGGAGCTACTGCCACAAATAAATAAATCTTAAAAAACGTCTAGACCATAATTTGTGGTGCTTATGTCCCCAAACACCCTTCCCAGTTTCTACTGAACCCCAAAAGCATCTATTCATTCAGCATAAATATGCCTTCTCTCACAAATCCATATTTTGGAACAGGGCCCAGATCTGAGGTCTCCTCTGAGTCACATAAATGCCGTTACCAGAGCACAGTTCTCTCAGACTCTCTGACCCAGAATTAAGATAGAAGAAGCAGCAAAACATCTTTATTGCCTGCTAATGCAGCACCCAAAGCACCATCATCATTCTTTTTGGTGCACACCATTTGCTTTGGGAACAGTAGTTGGTGTCACATCAAATCACTGCCACATGCTTGGTGGGGTACTCACTCACTCACCTGTATCTGTCCAGAGAGCCATCTCCAGCACCAGCATCCCCTAGATATGCTTATCACACCCAGCTGCCTGCCCTGCTCTGCGCCTGAGATCCCCAACCAAAACCACTCTCTCTCCACATACATACATGAGGAAAATATTCACCTGAAACATTTAGGACATTGTGATTTTTTGAGGATTTTCTGTTAAAATCCCCTTGGCACTAAGAACCAGGATACATTATGGAAATACAAAGTTTGTAGTTGCTCTAACAGTTGACAGAGAGAACACTGCTTCTTTGCAGAAAAAGAAGCTGGGGTCAACGACGGAGAATGAAGGTGTTATTTTCTAAAACACTGATTTGAACCTGCCTTACACTTAAAGCAAAAAAGAAAGACAATAAATCCTGAAAAAGAATCAGCTGAAAACACACCCATCATCTTGAGACTTGCAGAGTTTTACAGTAAATCTAAACTCCACACATGATGTTGAACTTCTGCTGAACCAGCCTAGGAGGACTTTTCTCTTCAAGGGGATGCCAGAGTTACCAAGGTTAGTTTATCCCCCTCCTGCAAATAACTCTGGAAAGCATTAGAGCTCGAAGGTTGACTTACATTTGAGACAGACACACATGCTGGACTGCTCATGCAAGAGACCCCAGACAATTATTGTGACATGTCACACCTGCTACATATTTGTATGTTGAAGTCTGTCCCAGACTGTATCTATCTGAGCCACTTTCATGTTCTGCTCCTCTGTTTGGCTGTACAGCCACAGTTCAGAGCCACGAGGCAGGGCAGAACAGTAGATAAGCTGTTTGGAAAACAAAGCAACAAAAAGACAGTATCAGCAATGAAAAGCAGGAGATTCTTCAACACTACTGAAAGGTGAGTGACAAGACAGTCTTCTTCCTTCCCTCTACGCCAAAGAAACATTGCTGCCCTCCACTGCCCCTACAGTAACGCAAGAACAGAGAATACCAGTTTTGTACAGTCATAGAATAAATATCAGTTTAAGAAAATGTTGTCCACATGCTGTCAACAGATGTTTCATGTCCATGCTCCTTAACACTAAACACGTGCATAGGCCTCTCCCATCAGATATCTCCTCCAACCCAGGTGTACTCAAGATTTAGTCGACTCCTTTTCTTTGTTTTTTCTTTTTTTTTTTTTTTTAATTTTAAGTTCTGGGAAGATATCTGCTCTCTTGACTACCTAAGCACTTTCTAGTTTTTCCCCTAAAAACACTGGGTTATTTTCTGAAAATTGCTCTTCTCC